>QANX01005272.1:0-52166 GCA_003254975.1 Ochetophila trinervis | reverse complement strand
AAAAATATTTTTTAAATTTAATATATTTATACCATTGAAATTAAATAATATGTAATCGATATTAAATTATATTTATTTTTATTTAAATTATAATTAAATGTTATTTAATAATATAATAATAATGAATCAATATTCTATAAAATAATATATATAAAATATATTAACAAGCACATATTTCAAAGATCAGTTGTCAGCAGATTTTAAATATAAAATGGACAATTTTGACGGACTATCATCGCAATTAAAATAATTTTTTAAGGAATCCCGTTCTAATTAATTAAATTTCAAAAGAAGCTTCCCGTTGTAATTAATTTAAATTTGAAGTTGATGTAATATATCTTTTCATTATATAAAATTTATATTAAACATCTCATGAGTGAAAACAAATATTTAGAGGTAATTCTATTGTGAAATAGGAGAGAGACTACAAACATTGCTTGCTATATTATTGCAGTTGAGTTTTATAAAATCTGAAGGATAAATTTTAAATTCTGATTAGATTGATTCTTTTTCGAAAGATTAAATATATAGACTGATGTATTACTTTGAAAAAATAATAACAAATTGATGTTACACGAAAAAAATATTAAAATTAAAATACTACACGAAATCTCAATTCTCGAAGCAGAAAAGATAAAGACAAAACAAGAAAAAAATAAAATAAATAAATAAATAAAAGAAAAAATTGTCAACATTGCATTAAATAACCACCGCGTCGTTGCCAACGGTATTCAACAAGGAATTAAGTTTTGTTCAACTCCATGACTATATATACAAGGGAGGTTTCAGTCGTCGAAACGACATGCATTTGGGGAAATTCGGCAACTGGGTCTCTCTTTTCTCTCTAGGTTTCGCTCTGTTTTACTATTTCACATACCAATCTCCTCCTTCTTACCAAATGGCTGAAGAAACTTCCAAATCTATATATGATTTCACTGTCAAGGTATTTTGGTTTTTGTTTTTTCATTCATTTAGATCTTTGTTCTGTGATATAACTTGTTTGGTTGCTGAGAAAGCTTAGGAAAATAAGTGGAAAGAAAGTTTAAATTTTCTCAGCTGTTTTTGATATACAAGTAATTCATTCAGTTGTACCTACTGTTGTATTTGGGCTGGATTTTTCGAAGGGTCCTAATATTGGAGAAATAGATCAAGGTTTCAATATTCTAACTTGTTTTCTTTCTTTTTTTCCCATCAAACCAAACAAGCTTGGATGTTAATTGTTGTATAGTTTTATTTTTATCTTCTTTAGCTTTCAATAGCAGTGTATATCCAATTTTCTTTCCTCTGGTTGATTATTTATTTGTCGTCTTTTTCTTTTAACTAATCTGTATTTTCCGTGTGCTAATTATGGCCTCTACTTCTGCTAATTGTGTGTTCTTATTCTTTTCGGATTATCAGCTGGCACAATAAAAGTTTCTTTATCTTCATCTATAGATTTTCTCTTGATTTTGTGATTCGGAAAACTATTATCTAAATCTTTCTTTTAAGTATTTACTCTGTTTGTTGTTTGTACATGGCGATAAGATGGATGGTCAATTCTCCATTGGGGACTTGCACGTTGCAGGCTGTTCAATTATCTCGTTTAAAATTTCATTTTTAGAATTATTGTTTCATTCTTGAGCTAATTTCTAATTAATAATTGGATATAATTGCAGGATATTCGTGGAAATGATGTAAGCCTTAGTGAATACAGTGGGAAGGTTCTTCTGTTAGTAAATGTTGCTTCAAAATGGTAATGGTTTTTTATCTGTTATGTGTAAATAATTTCTTAAGGATGATGTGAAATTGCTAAGGATTTTGCTTAATTCTTCTTCAATAGTTTTGAGGGTCTTGAAAGCTTTTCACATGTGGAAAAGTAGAGTAGTTTTATGTCTTTGAAATTTGGATTCTGAAAGCTACTTCTGCTCACATTTTTACAGTAAAATTGTTATTAGGAAATGATTTGGTGTTTGTCAAAATTAGAGTTCTGTATATTAACATAAACGGAGAGTGCATATATAATTATATTTGGGTCACAAAAATGAAGACACTTTGTTTCTCAGGAATTCTATCAATTTAAACCAAGCATCTTAGCAAAAGAAACATTTTAAAACCAAGCATAAGTCACTATTTGATATTCAGATGGACTTTAATAGAAATGGGTTGGATGCGTTATGAATCCCCATTCGCCACCAGCTTTGATAGAAGTGTGTCATGATTTTTGTTCATTCCAAAATGAAGCCTTTGTAGATTTCGTGTATGAGCGTTTAAAGAAGTGTTTGGTTGAGTTGTAGTTGTGTTGACCTGCTTATAAGTGAAGTTTTGGCTCAAAATTCTCTTGAGCCAATATATCCTCTCAAGGTTCTTACATGTTCCATCCTATATTAATCAAACTTCAAATGGAAGATGGATAATTCTTTCCCTAAACTGTTGGTGCTTAATGTTCATGTTGCCACTCTTTGAAGAACTTTTATCAGTTAAAACTTATTGGTAGAAACAATTATGACCTCTCAGTAGCATCTTGTGTTCTTATCCATAATCATTATTTTGCAGCGGTTTAACGCAGTCAAACTATGGGGAGTTGAATGTTCTATATGAGAAGTACAAGAATAAAGGTGTCATCTTTCTTGCATAGCCATTGTAATAAAACTATTTATTCATGTTTACCAGAGGAAGACTTTGAATATTCTGTTTTTGGGCAGGTTTTGAGATCTTGGCATTTCCTTGCAATCAGTTTGGTGGGCAAGAACCAGAAAACAATGAGAAGATTCAGGAATTTGTGTGCACTCGGTTTAAAGCGGAATTCCCAGTCTTTGACAAGGTAATTTTGATAATTGAAAGGCATAATTCATATGCAAAGATCTAACTGGCATTAATTTCTACTATGCCACTTTTGATTCTCTTTGACTATAACTTAGATCCTTCTTTCTAAGCACTCATGATGCTGTTCTCTCCCAATATCAAACATTTACGTACTTGTGGCAGTCAGACCCTGTCTTAAAATGTATTTGATCATAAAACTACTATTGATTTTGCTAATGCCTCTAGTCTACATATTGCTTGTGCCAATTGTTTTGGAAAAACAAGGTTTATGCGTTTATCAAAAAATAGTTATGCTAACTTTATATGAAGTTTCTTCATCTGGTATTCTCAGATTGAGGTTAATGGGAAGAATGCAGCTCCCCTTTACAAGTTCCTCAAATCACAGAAAGGAGGAATCTTTGGAGATGGAATCAAATGGAACTTCACCAAGTTTTTGGTGAACAAAGAGGGGAAGGTTGTGGAGCGATATGCTCCAATTACTTCACCTCTTAAAATTGAGGTCAGTGTATAATGTCTTCCTCCTTTTGAGCATGTTTGATCGTAAGGATGTGTAATATTCATAGTAGCTAATTGTTAATTCTTTGTCTTCATTTTTTCTCCATGCAGAAAGACATTCAAAATCTGTTGGAATCATCTTGAGTTGGGTTTGTGTGTTTGATTCTGCAGAAGGCATTATAAACCAAATTTAGGTGTGTGGTTGATTTCAAAATGGGTAGACATTATTATAGTTTTGAAGGTATGAATAAATGCTTTAATATGTTAATATGGGTTTATGAATAATGTTTTAGATGAAAGTAAAAGTGACAGAATAATAACGTTATTCTTCTTTGTTTGTAAATGCTGTTTTTGTTCCTTTTGATTGCTTAAATGCTGTTTTTGGTTTTCCTTTTGGTTGCTTGTGATGATATTGTTGAACCAGGATAACTTATAATCCTTTTGTATTGCAACAAAATTCTACCTATTTGTTCAAAAACTTGGGCTCAATGATTTACAGACTCTTATGATAATCTCTTGTTTGGACAGTGTGGTAGCTCTAAGTAGTAGTATTAGCAGCAGCAGCAAGTACTAGTAGTAGCAGTATTTATCTTATTGTATCCTTCTCACTTGGCAATTGCTATTGGATAACAAAGAGGATCTGCTCTAAGAGCATCTCTAACGGGCTCTTTAAAAGTTTCATATTCTCTATTTTAAAGAGTTATAACTTTTTTTCTTAGCTTCAATGGGCTTTTCAAAATAAAAGTTTAAAATGAAGAGTGAAGCTTGGCTTTCCAAATGTAGAAAGTCAAACTCACTCTCTATATCAAACTTCATTTATTATTCCACAATTTTCTAGACATACTTATAATTAAATATATTAATTATAATTTTTTAATACTATCTTGGTATAGAAATAATAAATAAAAAGAGAAAAACTTTGAATTATAATTGTTTATGGAAAAATACAAAATGAGGAGTGATTATAAAAAGTGCTATTGGAGTTGATAAAAAATTATACTTTTTATTTTAAATGGTATCTTCTTTAAAATAAAGAGCACCATAGGAGATGCTCGGTCTTAAGTTTTAAATTATGACTCAACACATTTTTTTCCCCTTATTTTTCATTTTTTTCCTGTATTGTACAGAGAAGTTGCTTTTCCAGATTTCAATTTAATTTATGGTTCCCAATCTCATATCAATTGTATCTTTTCAATTTATTCTCTCTTGAAAACTGACGTAATTGATTTAGAGAATACCCGAATCCTTCCAATTCACATTCAATCAGAAGCCAAAAGCTTCAAGGTTTACAAAATGCAAAATCTACAAGTCCAAACTGCACTCTTTCTCACGAAAACCGATTATATATCGACTAACTAAACGACACCGCATAAACAAAGGTCATAATTTTGAAATGAAATAAAGAAAATAACAAATATTAAATGACACTGCACCATTTTATGTTTTAAAAGTCAAACCAAAAAAGGGTGCACTACATGCTCCATCAAAAACCATATGCGGAGGACTTGGTTGGGTACTTTTTTCTCAGCTTAAACTCAATGTGGCAGTGTCAGAATTCAGAAATGAAATGTCTCTTTTTTAATTAAATAAAAGCAAATATTCACCAGGGAAAGAAGGGAGGAAAAAGAAAAATAAGGAAGACTTAAATAACTTCATCACCGATGCTGAAAAGTTTCTATTGTCATAAACTATTTGCTATATATATTTTTAATATTTTACAACTAAAGGGGAGGGAGACTTCACCCAAGTCTAGATGAATCCAAAACCAAAAAGTAAATTCTCAGTCATTTTTTCGCCACGCCAAGCCTATAAATACATATTTTTACTTAAGTTGAACCTCACATTTTAGGTTTAGAAAGATTAAACATATCTTTTCATAATCTGTTTCCTTTTCAATCTCTATAGCCAGAGGCACCAAAATTTCATCTTTCAATCCCATGTGACTAATTTGAAATATGTTCAAAACAACAACCATGACGAAATATGGCTCCCGGGACAGGCTGGACGAGCATATCAAAAGGTTGCTGAGATCTCCGTCTCTTTTTTCTCATCAACAAAACCTGTAACATAGAGAAGAGAACAAACCATATGAATCAAAAGATAAAATGTAGAATGGAAAATAATGAGCTATGATATTTTGAAGAGTTTAAGCACAAGGCGGAGAAGCAACTATTGAATGATAATGTTCTAATCAATTTAGAAATAGTTCCATTTCCAAACAGACTCAGAGAGACGATATCCAACCTTAAGGCTGGAAAAAGAAACTGCCACTGCCCCGAGGAACTAACTACTCACTGCAACCGCTTTCACAGCAACTCCCTTCAGAAGATTGGTGATAACAATGAACGTTTATCCTGAATTGGAGGAAGACAAAACTGGGTATATGTCTTAGATACGGCAACCAATTTAGGAAGTCAAGGTATTGTTTATATTCACACGCAATGCAATACTATACAGGTTCTTAATTAAAGAGTACAGAGACAGTAAGCAATGAAATACAGAAAACAGTGAGGTGAGAGATTGAGATATTAAGTTAAGAGAGAACCAAATTTTCCAGCGTCTACTACACAAAAGTTCCACAAATAAGGTATAAACATTAGTTTTAATTAACTTTGACATAAGTCTTAAACAAATTTGGTCTCCATTGTTTTCTGTAATTCAGAAATATTGATGTATTGGAAAATTTCCAACTAATCCTAAACAATAAAAAATCTTAGAATGAAAAAAAGGTACGGAACCAAGCTGACCAATAAACACATATGACAGGACAAATTTAGCTGTCCTTTATCTCAAATTCTCAAAGCCTAGCTAGAAGAAGAAAAGGCGGTGTACTGAAGCAGAAAGAGAGTTCTTTACCAATGATGACCTGTTGAGGTGAACAAGGAATCAGTAAAAGCGTCTTCAGTTGCAGCTTGCTTTCTCCATTCTCTCTTCTCATTTACATCCCAATTTATGCATAAAATTCTGTTCACATTGTTGACCTGTTTAGCTGCACAAAAAGTTGCAGTTTGATAATACTGCAGAGGACTAATGGTGCTTTCACTAAACTGATGCTTTCTAGAAAAGTAATAGTTAGGAAAGCATTGCAAGGACTCTTGATCAGCATATCAAGGTATCAACTAATAATTGAATTGGAAAACGTGCTAAGGTGAACAAGGAAGATTGAGCTCCAAAATTTGTCTTGTAACACATTAACTAGAATTATTTATTCTTCTCCTTCTCCTGTTTCTTGTCTGCACCCATTTCGTTACCAGTTGTAACAAAGCCCAGTGGCTTATGACTATTCAGCTTCACTTTTTATCATTTTGTGATTCTGATACTCTGAATTACACACACATAAGATGTTGAAACTTGAAACATCGATAAACATGCTAATAGGCATGCTAGCACTTAATGATGTTACAAACTAATATTTAGCTTTAAATCCTTTAGAGAAAATGTACTTAGATAAGAAAATAGAATGCCCTTCTTCTAAATATTTATTGTACTCCCACTCTCTCTCTCTCTCTATATATATATATATATATATATTANTATATATATATATATATATCTGTATGTATCTGAACACATATTAACATATGGTAATGAACAATCCAGAAAACTTAATACGTCTATTATTCATTTATGAACATATTTTCATTTTATCTTTTTGAGCAGGTGTAGATTTGTGGATGAACATACTAATACAGTAAAAATTAGAGGGAAGAGATCCAGAACGTACTGTTATTTTAAATGGAGAAAAAAACAATTTTTGATATTGCCTTTAAGAAACCTTCAGTTTCTCTCCTTGGTTTTTTTGTGTTTTGTCCATCTTCTCTAGTATTTCATGAGCCATTTGCAATTTGCCACACTTTTCAAATGCATGTTCAAAAGCATCCCTCACATACGCTGGCGGATAACATTCCTTTTCAAGCATTGAGTTCAGCTTCTCATAAGCAAACTGTAATCGATTTTCTTTACAGAGTTTGAGCAAAATCTGACTTTCCAACTTCCTTTCCAGTTTATGACACAAATCCATTTTCCTATTTTCTTGCAACAGTTTATGTACTACACTGTGCGTGTGAAAATGTGGTGACAAACCCAAACCTAACATTTCCATCAGTAAGCCATAAGCAGTTTCCCAATTTCTAGCTTCAACATAAGCATGGATCAACACCGAATATGTCAAACTATCTGGAAGACATCTATTCTTGTTCATGATCTTGTATACCCTTTCAGCACCATCCAAATTCCCTATTTTGCATAGCATACAGATAACAGAATTATAATCTGACAACTTTGGCTTCACCCCTTGGGAGAGCATCCTTCCAAACAAATGGCTAGCTTCCTCCACAAGATGGTATTTGCACAAAGATTTCATTACAATGGAGTAACTCTCTTCTAGACAACTCCGTTTCATGTCCTCAACAACCTTTAAGATCTCAACAGCCTCTTCTGTTTTACCCAATTGACAAAGCTCTGATATAAGTTGGATTATAACAAATGAGCTTGGCAACAAACCCAGATCATGAACTGCCCAAAACACTTGAGCCGCATGAACTGCAGGCTGTATGGTAACACTCTTTACACCCACGTTTGGAACTAAGATTGTAAAGGGTCTGCGAGCACTCTTTACTCTAACTTTCGCAATTTCTCCTTCTTTTTCACTCAATGAACACAACTTACCAATAAGAACATTCACCACAGATCGGGTAGGAACCAAACCAGCCCTATACATCTCACCAAACACTTCAAGGGCAGTTTCAAACCTACCAAATTTACATAAACCAATAATCACATTACTATATGAATATGTGTCGGGCAGTTCAATCCTCCGGAAAATTGTAAGAGCTAAATCAATTAACTGCCCAGATGATTCCTTCTTACAAAGCACATAAAGCATATTATTGTACACAAGATTATCAGGTTTACACCTAAATTTCGATTCCATTTCTTCAAACAAGCAGAGAGCTTCTCTAATCCTCCCTTGTCTACCCAAAAACCTAATACAAATAGAAAACGCCCGACAAGAAATTTGACCAGTGCACGAAAATACGGTAACCAAAAGACACTTCATATCATCAAACAGTTTCCTCCTACCAAGAAAATCAGCCACGTACTCAATCACAGAGTCATCAAACTTAAAACCCATTTGCAATCCAGCCCAAGAAAAGAATTCCAAAGTTTTAGTCCTACCCAATTGCCTATAATTCATTAATATCTGAAGCACAAGATTTGAACTCAAATTTTCTCTAAAACATGTCAACAGGTTATCAATGGTTGCAGTTTGCTGACTATGTTTACAAAGTAAAGAACAAATGGCGTTGACTTCAGGACTCACAGTGTCTGAAACTCGTGGAATTGGTGCAGTAAGGGAAGTGGGTTTTCTGATCTTGCTGGGTTTTCGGAGCTTGGTGATTGTATCGGTGGTTGTGAGAGCTGAACCGGATTTTGAAGACCGTGAAGAAGAATGAAAGCGTTGTAGAAGAAGAGAGAAAGCTGCATGCTTGGTGCTATGCGTATAGAACATTAGATTATTATTTTTTTTATGAAAGTATAGAACGTTAGATTGAATGTGAGAAGGAGAAGAGAATAAAGTGAGAGAGAGAGAGAGAGAGAGAGAGAGAGAGAGAGAGAAAAGGGATGGAGTTGGAGACTAGAGAGGATCAAAACTCACCGTTTTATTTTATTTTTTTTGGTTAAAAAAAAAGACATATATGTAGCGGAGGTCATAAACCCAAGAGTTATTTAGTAGATAGGTCAAATCCATGTGTTTTTTAATTCAATAAGAGTCTACATTGAAAGTTCATGTCACTGGAAATTTTTTCTTCGTGCGGGAGTCCATGTCACTGGAAACTTCATCTTCCTTGTGCGGTAGAAGCAGAAAAGAGCACTTAAATCTAAATGGAGCTACCAAATTTTAGACCTCAACTCTCATATTTGCAAATATAAAAATTCAACTGACTCTTACCACTGAACTACACACTCAAATGCACTCAACATTTTCTTTGGTTATACAAAAATATAAATTTTTTTGACATTGGATTGGAAGATTTTTTTCTCAAAAAGCTAAAGATTATAAAAGCGATGTTTTGTATAATTTTTTCTTAAAAGATTTTATATATTTTGCTTAGGCTCATTATATTTGATTTTAAAATTAAAAATAAAATTAATTTTTAATATTTTGTATATTGTTGTAAAGTTTATGGTATAGCAAGTACACTTTCAGTTTTCATGACAATTTAGATTACGAAATGATAATATATTTAAAAAATAATTTATTAATTAATTTATTAGTATTTATAAATGGATGATTTCTTAGGTTAACCTATTTAACTCATCAATGACATACACAAATTAAATTAATAAATAAAATTTTGAAAAATAATAAAATAATATAAATAATAATATTTTATAAAAATAGATTAAATAGATAAATCAGTTTAACATAAATATTAAATAGATATAAATTATAGTTGAAACTTTTTCAACATTATCAATACACGGATTGACGCGAACTCGTCTTATTAATATAAATTAATATTAGTTTTCACGGCAAACATAGAATTGTATTAACTTAATAATGTATAATGGTTTAGTACGGATTGCCAAACACACCCTAAATATTTTTCTTCCATGCCAAAAGTGGATTTTTAAGGTGTTTTCTCGTGACATATTCGTTTTTTGATTTTATTTTTGAACTTTTATAAACTTAAAATAAAAATATTTCTCAATTTTCTTTTAACAAAAAAAAAAGTTATTTTCATTTTTAATTTTTTTTTTCCTTTGACAAGTTAGATGGGGCTTGGAATTAGAATCACTTGGGTGGAACTGGGATTTTGGATTGCCCAA
Organism: Ochetophila trinervis; assembly: GCA_003254975.1. Lineage (NCBI taxonomy): Eukaryota > Viridiplantae > Streptophyta > Magnoliopsida > Rosales > Rhamnaceae > Ochetophila > Ochetophila trinervis. The sequence goes on along the minus strand of QANX01005272.1, from coordinate 42,035 downwards.
ACAGAGATAGGCCCCTTGACTGCTTATACAGGTCTGGGATCCGGGATTGCCTATATGGGACATAAATTCAGGACCATCTGACGGATTGTTACCTAAAATTGCCATGTTGGGGCTGAGATTTGGGACTGCTTGGTCGGGGCTAAAATTAGAGACTGTGTGGACATGGCCGAAACTACTTGGTCAGGTGCTGGACCTTGGACCCTGGATAGGGCTGGGACAACATACACTGCCTGGATGAGACTGTAACCACAGACTGCCTGGATAGGGCTGTGATTCGAGTTCGCCTTGACTGAGTCGGGACTATAAACCGTCCAAATGGGATTGAGACTTTGGATTATCAGGACTCTAAACTGCCCGTATAGGGCCAAGATAAAAGTTTGCATGGAACTTAGGACTATTAGGCGACTTTAGGACCCAGGATCCCTAAATGGACAAGATTCGGTCTTCGACATTAATCAAATATGGATTTGTACAAATTTCATCTGTAAAATTTTTAAAGAAATACAAAAAATTAAGGAAAAAAAAAACAAAAACAAAAACAGTTACAAATTTTTTTTCATAAAAAAAAAAAAGAAAAAAAAAACCAAAACAAAACAAACAAAACAAGTAAAATTATCCCTCAAAGTATGGCTTCATCAAGTGGTAGCAGTCAAATTATCCTTCATAATGTGTTGTATGACGGATATGTATATGAGTATTTTTAAGTTTTTATTTGGAGCTTGATGTGGTTGCTGGTTATTTGGAATGGATGTGTTATTATGACTGTAATAGATGGTTTTATAAGTGTTTTGAGGCCAAAGGGGTGTAGGTGTAAAGTTACTAGCCGATAGACATACATTTTTGGCTACTGTTGTCTTTGAGGGGGTGCGGTTGCAAATTAATATTCGATATAACTGCATGTGTTGGCAGTTGTTAACTTCAGAAGGTGAGAATAAAAATTAATAGCTGCTGCCCCAACAGTCATATCTACTTTTTAAAATTTTGCCACAATTTTCAATTAAAAAATTACATTTCCAATGACCCGAGGTTTAGTAGTATTTTCACTAGCCACATAGGAAAGAAAATATTTTTTTTTTGGATGGTTGGCTAACGACATGGGAGGTATCTGTAATTTTTCTAACATCAAGGATACAAAATGTAATTTTACTAAACTTCAGAAGTGGTATATGTAATATGCCCTAAACAAAAACTTAAAATTAAAAACCAAAATTAAAAATTAAATGTGCTACCAAACATACCCTAAATTAAATGGTTTTGCAAATTAAGGACTCTAAAATAAACTGCACATAATGTTTTAAATTTTTTTTTGAAAAATTAATTGCATGTTTAGTTGACACAAAAGATAATAATAACAAAATTGATAAACATGTTATGAATATGCATTGATGCCATCATCTTGTAAGTTGTAACCAACAATATCATTACTCTTGTAACTCCTCTCTTTGTAACATGTGTAACATTCATCATTTTCATTGATTCACCATTAATATTCATTAATTCTATATGTAACATATATCTTTGAATGAGTCTATAAATAAAGGTATTGAGATGAATGAAAGATATGCAATAATAGAAAGTTCATTGTTCTTTATCCCTCCTTGTGTTTTTACTAATCTTGTAGTGTTCTTAGTTTATATTTTTGTTCTTATTTTTAATATGTTATCAGCACGAAGTTCTACTAATTTTAAAGTAGGTTTTTCTTACAAATAAGTATCGTATGATAATTGTTTCACCTTTATGGGCATAGTTACTTGAGTGTTAGTTTGATTTAAATTATTTGTATATGGTTCAATTTCGTATACAACGTGATATAAAGTTTTTCTCATCTTGTTAGTAGTATTTAGTCCACTGATTAATGAGTAGTGATACTTTGAATTTGTCATTTCCTGATGTTTTCATGTTAAATTTTATAGTTGTACATTTTATGAAAAAAAAAATGTATGCATTTCATTTTTTCATGTCATTTTATAGTAGTTTTTATTTTTTTTATTTTAGTTGATGGAGAATGATGTTATTAATTTAGATATATATATATATAAATATGTATTATAGTAATTTGTGAGTTAACCATTGTGGTTCAATTGAAGACATAAAAGCATGTTATTGATTGTTAAAATTGGACAAGTGTATTGTTTTTCTTTTAAATATTGTTTTTGTTGACTATGACATATGATAGAATATGAACATTGTATATGATTATATGTTGTCAATAAATCCACGTTTCTCTCTATAAATAAATATATCAATATGTACATATATCATTTTCTTAAGTTTTTGTTTCATATTTATATAAAAAAAGAAAAAAGAAAAAATATACATTTAGGGCACTTGAACTTTATTATGTATTACAAGTAGATATTCGAACTTTTTTTTTTTTGCAATTTAATACCTAAACTAAAAAAATACAGCACCGTTCATACCTAAAGCCATTTCCGTTTGAATCTATCTGTTAACCTCAGGTGCAACTCACATTGTGCACAATGTCAGGGGTAAATGACGTCATTTTGCACCCCAAAACTCTTAAAATCCTTCACATTTTGTGTTCTCTCCTCGCCCCATTTCTTCTACCTAAGTATGGTGACTGGTGACTCTCTCTCTTCTTCTTTTTTTCTTCTTTTTTCTTACTTTTAGTCCTAAGATGAAAAAAAACGCTGTGAAATGAAAATAAAAATAGTAATAACTGAAAAAAGAGATTAAAAATACATAAAATATGTGTTTAAAGTTTGAAACACATGTGTATTAAAATTTAGAGTTTGATTTGAATTTATTTTGGTTTTTATACAAAATTGAATCATGGGCATTGTTGGAAATGAAGAGAGGAAGAAACGTAACCAGTTTGGCCGGAAATGGTGGACGGAATCGTGAGATTCCAGTGGGTAAACTAATCAGGGCGTGCGACCCGGTTTAAGGAGAAATGGGTTAACCCGCAACTCGTCTGAAAGTTGGGGTCGACCCAAAATGACGTCGTATTATTAATTTTCACTAAAACGACGTCATTTCATATTGACCGCTAATTTTATGTGACCAAAACGCCACCGTTTAGAATTAAATAATCAAAACGACGTCATTTTGAGGATCCAAAACGACGTCGTTTCAATCGTCTCTAACATTTAGGGGGTAACGAATTGACGGCATTTACCCCTGACATTGTGCACCATATGAGTTGCACGTGAGGTTAACAAATTGATTCAAACGGAAATGGCTTTGGGTATGAACGGTACTGCATTTTTTTAATTCAGGTATCAAATTGCAAGGAAAAAAAAAAAGTTCGAATATCTACTTGTAACACATGATAAAGTTAAGATACTCTGGATATATTTTTCTCAAACAAAAATATTTTAGTTTTATGTTTCGGTTTCATCATTATATGTAATGACATGTAAAAATCTTTTTTTTCTCTCTCACTTTGTCTCATTGTAATATAATTATCTAATGTTTATTATTTTTGTATTTGTAATATATCAAGTTTTTCTTAAAGCATGTAATGGCATGTTATAATGCTTATATTCATATTCTTATCTTACTTAATATATATATATATACATATATATAGTTTATATTTTCATAATATATATATATATAGTTTACTTAGTTTAAACGTTAGCTTATATGTTTCCTATATATTGTTTTATTTTATGTAATATTTTTATTTTTACCACATTACACGGTCTTATAATTATTGCTTTGCTCTTTTGACATTTTTTTTATATTTATGTATTAATATAATTTTTTATATATAATTTATTATGAAATCATTATTGTAAGTTGTTTATTGTGCCCAAACTTCTTGACATTTACTATATGCTTATTTTTCTTTACATTCTAATTATGCCGTTATATTTACTATATACATGTATATTATATTCCATTAAATTTTATTATGTTATTATGACATTATTCTATTGAATTCTTTAAACTTTGTTGGTATATGCATTTACTTTTCGATTGTGTCATTTTTCATTTTGTTGGTCAAAATATATGCATTAATATGATTCTTTATGCTATTACTTTTGTAAGTTATTTGTTTTGAACAATTTTATTTTTTTTAAATATACTATATCTTTACGACTTAAAATTTCTTTTGCAAAGACAGTATCTTGAAATTGCTAATTTGTTTATATTTTTAGTTATGGCAAACTTCCCAAAACTTGATTTTACTGTTCTTAACATTTATGGAAAAAATTATTTGTCATAGATTCTCGATACTAAAATATATTTGGATGCTATGAACTTCGAGAATACAATAAAAAAAAATATGACATCCGGGCAATGACGCACAAAAGCTATGATCTATTTATGCCACCATATCTAAAAAGGACTGAAAACCATTGACCTTTTTGCTAAAGATCCATTAAATGAAAAAATTTAAATGAAATGTATGATCATTAAAAAACTGTAATTTTGCTAAAAATTCGATATGACTGGATGTACTTGCCTTTGCAAGATTATAAGACAGTTGGAGAATATAATTCAGCACTATTTAAAATTATTTCACAATTACAATTATATGGTGAAAAAGTAACTAAACAAGACATGCTAGAGAAAATATTCTCTATTTTTCATGCCTCGAATGCAATATCGAGAGCGTAAATTTAAGAAATATTCTAAATTGATTTCTTCTTTTTTTGTTGTTAAACAAAATAATGAGTGTTTGATGAAAAATCACTAAGCCCGTCCATTTGGTTCAACAACATTTCTTGAAGCAATGTTGCATATTCTAATGTAAGGCGAAGGCACCCGAATGACCATTGGCATGGACATGGACATTGGCTTGGTCTTGGATATGATTGTTTTAAACAACATGATCATCATATGACTAATTATTAAAATAAGAAAGCAACATCTGGCCACCAAAAGTGGAAGAATAACTATACAGAAAAAAAATGTTCAATATATAAAAGAACAAGATGCTTACTATAGATGTGGAGTAAAACACCATTGGTCTCGTACTTGTCTTACACTTAAATATTTAGCTGACATTTATCAAGCCTTGATTAAGGCAAAAGGCAAGAACAAAAATTGAACTTTGTTGATCACCAAGAACCATAAATGAACCATGCTGGTCAATTAAACATGAATGATATTAAGAGGGATTTTGCCAACTATGAGAATTATTTTGATAATCAAAATGATAACAATTGATGTCAAGGATCAAAATGATGGAATAACAATGAGAATTTCTTCTTGTAATTTTCTTTATGTTTTATTTAGATTTAATGTCTTTATGCATTATTAATGAATAATAACTTTATTTCTTTGCATTGATTTTATGCTTATACTTTANCAAAATGATGGAATAACAATGATAATTTCTTTTTGTAATTTTCTTTATGTTTTATTTAGATTTAATGTCTTTATGCATTATTAATGAATAATAACTTTATTTCTTTGCATTGATTATATGCTTATACTTTATATTTATAATTGTTTTATTTTATATGAAGTGAATGACTTCTATTGATAGCAAAACTATTTCAAAAAGGTATGATGGAAATATATGTCTTGTAGACAATACAACAACCCACATAATACTTCAAAATAAAATCTATTTTACTCATTTGACATTAGCTATAGCTAATATTAATACCATTTCGGATACTACGGATTTGGTTGAAGGCTTCAAAAAAGCTAATATTATGTTAACAAATAAACCAAAATTTTGCATTGATAATGCTTTATAATCCTCCACGATAAAAAGAAACTTATAGAGTTGTAGAGATTTACGTCCAAATGGGTATCATATTGAAACTATGAATGAATTTGATGTAGAATATCTTTATATAGCATCTATAGTCTCAAACAAAAACCAGATTTTAAAAAAATTTCATGCTTTAACATCTGAGTTATATTACATTTCTACAAGTACAATTGAGGCATATGCTACCATGAACGAGAAGTTCAATAATTCTAAATTTTTTATACTTTGGCATGATCAATTAGGACATCTTGAATCAATTATGATGCACCGTATTATAGAGAATTAAAACGGGCATCTACTTAAAAATCAAAAGATTTTTTTGCATAATAATTATCCATGCATTGCATGTTCCAAAGGAAAGTTAATTACTAGACTATCTCTTACAAAAGTGGTTGTTGACTCTTTTACCTTTCTACAAAGAATTCATGGACATATTTGTGGGCTTATTCATCTTTTGTATGGACCATTTCGATATATTAAAATACTGATTGACGCATCAAGTTGATGGTCACATATAAGTTTGTTATCTAGCAGTAATCTAGCATTTGCAAATTATTGGCATATATAATTAGATTACGAGTAAAATTTTCAGATTATCCAATTAAGACAATTTGTCTTAATAATGGTGGTGAATTTACATCCCAAAGATTTGATAGTTATTTCATATAATTGGAATAAAAGTTGAAAATCATGTGGTCTACATACATTCTTAAAATGATTTGGCTGAATTTTTTATTAAAAAATTACAAATGGTTGCTCGACCATTAATTATGCAAACAATGTTACCAATTTCAGTACGGGGACATGCAATATTACTTGCTTCATTTTTTATTCACATTAAACATATAGCTTATCAACATTATTCTCTAATATTTCTCATTCGTAGTTTTTAAAATAAAAAACAAAAAAAAACTTTTGTAACTTTTAAAAAAATCTTACATCATATATAAGGATAACACTATATATAAGGTTATAAGGACTCACAATAAAACAGATAAATTAAATAAGCTATAGAAAATGATACATGTTTCTTCTTTTTTAAATTCTTCAACGCTTTAACTGTATGGTACGTATTCTCGCAAACTCACAGTTAAAGGGATCCTGCATATATTTGTGAGTTTGAAAATAGTTATTCCATAAGAAATTTAGTTCCGCGTAGCTACCAATGTTCCATCACCATTAATTTTCTTGTTTTTTATTATTATTATTTTCTCTATTAATTTAAGAAACTAGCCCATGTCTTTTCTACTTATTTCAAAGTGCACTAAAACACAAAATTTTATTAATGTTTAGGCCCCTCCTATCATTACATATAAAGGAAATGACCTCGAAACTAAGCAAAGTTAGGTGTTATTAAATGGCCATCTATAGCAATTAATCTGCCTGCAAGAATAAGGATTGCAAAATCTATCTATAATCTAATTTTGCTTGCTTTCCCCTTAGAGGGGGAAAAAAAAAACAAAAAAACGTTAATTTGCTTCCCAGCGGTACGTAGTGAAATCAAATAATTACCCCAAGCAAAATAAATTGATACAAGCTCGTAAACTTTCAATTTCCTTTTCATGACTAAATCACAAGCAAATTAAAGATCTATGTTAAAATTCCTTGGTATAGTAGCCATTAATTTTGAGTACTTTATATTTTATAATTAAGTACATACATATATATATATATATATATATGTGTGTGTGTGTGTGTATTCAGTTTAATATATATATATATTTATATATTGATGAAACTAGGAAAAGCAAACTAATGACATTATAGTCCATAGAAACCAATAATTAACACTGATCTTGAACTTGTTATGCATCACATACCATACATATATGTAATTTCAGAAATTAAGGTAACATGCAATCATAAGAAGAAGCAAATTGAACATGATGGATGGTCAGGCATGGAAGGAGGCAACTTCGATTGATCCTTTGGTGGGTGTAGAGAGAGGAGGGTCATATTTGGTGAATAGTTTATAAGAAGAAATGAGGGAAAGCAGAGCATAGCAAGCTACCACCAGGAAAGTAATTGCCACAGATGCAGTGCCCTTCTCACAGAATCTACCGAACGTTTGGCAAGCTGCTGTCCATGTGATGGTCAAATCCCCCTTGTATGCCAAGTACAGCACCTCCGTCGACACCGCCCCCGCCCCCAATACCAAGTAAGTTACTACCTGCTTAATACATACACACACAGACACACTTACTTTCAGGTCTTTATTCTGTCTTTTTAACTTAATTAAAAATGGAATAGTTGACCTGTGGAAAAAATCAAAAGTCAAGATTTAAATTTCATATATTAATTGAGAGGAGTGTAGAAGAATTGATCAAACGTGTGACCTGATCAAGAAAAAAGAAAGTCCAGGCTTGAGACATCGAAAATGGACGAGGCATGGCTGAAATTACGGCAGAAAGAAGGGAATAACCTGCACAAATTGCATTGGCATGGACCAAATACCTGCGTATAAATAATTTTATTCTTCAAATTAACTAGTACTTCTCTTCATCTTATATTATATATATATATATGTGTGTGTGTGTGTGTGTATGTTGAACATCATATTGAATAAGTACTGCCCGTATTTCAGTAATTTAATTGAATAGTATTAAATAATTCTAGATATATATAGTTATGAGATTTTCATTCCACACATGTATACTATCCTATAAAATAAAACAGAACATGAAAATTATATTCTTTCTTAATTCAACCCTCTTTTGTCATGTAACTAAATATTGTTATTTTCTAGCTTTAAGGATCCATCATGAAATTCCACTAAAAAAAAACTAAAAAAAAGTTTATTAAAGATGAACCAATCCAAAATATTGAGTTATAGAGTAGATTAATTTCCCTTTTATTTAATATCTTGCTATATATATATATATAATAAATTATTAATGAACGAAGAGATTTAGTTGTTATAATTACAATAAACTTGTTATATATTAGAAGAAAACTCTTAATCATGTCAGTAATCATATATATAATTAAAAAGAAAGAGAAAATAAAATGACATTATTCATTATAAATATATATATATATATATGCACCTGAAACTTGAAAGGTGAGAGTAAGAAATGGAGGCAGAGTCGGTGGACTGAGAGTCATGAAGAATGAGCAGGAGAGCAGCAACACAAGGGGCAATAGGCAAGAGACGGAGCAAGATCTCGGCGGTGCGCATAGGATTGGCGGTGTTACTCCCATCTTCATCTCCCATCATCGCCATTGGAGATGTTGAAACTGCACCACTCCCACTCCCACTGTTTCCTTTCTTTTCGACCATCATTTCGATACCAACTGCAAATGGATGATTAATAATGAATTTCTTGAGCTTCTTCTACCAATTCCTACTAATTAAACAACAACAATGGAGGTGTTGTGTTTTAGGTAAAGTAGTAGGTGATGGAGCATTCAATTGTCATTAAAGCTGCCCACGCATTTCAATGTGCATGGATAACTCTCTCTCCCACTCTCTTGATCAATCTCACACATTTGCACATAATTAATTTCTATGCACGCGCTTCAATTTTCGGGATATATAATATATATGATTAATTATGATATAATAAAGTTATGATAATCAATATTTGAGATTATAGCTTAGAAGTCAGTCAAACTTTTATATCTNCTACAGAGTTGCAAAGACGCCTAAAATTGACCTACTCACTAGATAATTTTTGGATCCATGACTCCGTTACAATAGATTTTTTTTTCACCAAAAAAAATTAAAGCATATAAAAAATAATTAATTAATTAAATTTAAAAATAAAATACAGTTAAGTTTTTTATAGTAATTATTGATAAATCTCATTTACTGAGATTGTTAATTTTCTATTAAAATTTATCTAAAATTTAAACTTACTATCAATTGGTAAAAGAATCTAATGAGCTCAACCAAGTCTTTTTGGATGGTCTAAATTTGTTAGAGAAAATGCATAAAAAAAAAATGAAAGCCCTTTCTATTAGCTTAAGCTTTTGGGAAAAGTAAAAATTTAACTTAGTATCATAGTCTAAATTTTATTAGTTTTTTATTTTATATTTTTGGTAATTAAGTATATATATTATTGCTTTGTTTTGGTTCACTTATTTAAGTATACGACGACTATTAGTTTGTCAATAATTAACCGCCAGATGGTATCAAAACAATGTTGGTACACGACTACCCGGGGTACTCAAACTACAGATACAATCGGATTTAATATATATTTTAAGAATTTAACTAGAGCGGTAGCTTTTTTTTTCTCTGCCGAATGGTCAGCATGCATCGAGGCGAAGTCAGTCTAGAGGGTAGAAAGTGAAGTAAAAATGGTTTCGGCCTCTTCGATATCACATCGTGCAGACAAGAAAGAGTCCACGTTTTGATCAAAAGAAGCATGAAATTCAGCGGCACAAGAACGAAGGTTGTCATCTACTAATGAAGTTTTGCTGAGAATCTCAAATGATGTGAGTAGTTGGCTTCGGACGTCATCTTCGGTAAGGACGTCAAAATCCGATTCAAAGAAACCGCTGACATAGTTTAGTGCTCGCTGAACTGTATCAGTCTCAGCGTCATCTAAATCGGTCTCGTCGACAGCAGGAATTGCTACAGCCGGAGTAGGTGGGATTGGTCCAAGCAATTCTTCGACGTCAAGAAAAGTATCATCTCCAAGATCAAACTCATCCAGAAAAGTTATGTCATCATGTTTTATATATATGATAAGCATAAGTTATCATCAACTAACAGCTTAGAGTGTCAGATTTTTTTTTTTCAAAAAAAATACCTTGGAACTGTTCTTTGGAGGATCCTCTATGACGGAAGGCGAGGCTGAAAGGATGTGTTACGCACCAAAATCATCTGAGAAGGTGTGAACAAAGGAGAAGATGAGTTATTGCCCAAAGTGTGACTGACCTGTCAAAAACCAAAAGAAGTTCATTAAAACAAGCCCGCATGCTCGCCAGCCGCTGCAAGGCCAAACGAAGCGAAGTCTGTTCGCCGTGTGTGAAGCTCATCCTCGCCGCCGTGTGCGAAACCAGTCAGGCCGTGCAAGCGAAGTCCGTTCACCGTGTGTGTAAACAGCCACCGCCGCGAAGTCGGTCCAGTGCTGTGACACCAGGCCGCCGCTGCCTCCATCTCAGAACCCACCGCCGTTGCCGTCATCGCAGAATCCACCAATCGCCGGCACAATTTCGGTTTTGTTTTTCGATGTTCGGTTTGCTTGGTCATTTGGTTTTATGTGTAGAAACATGCAGTGATATCTCAATTATGCATATAAAAGCCGAAATTGACATTTAAGAAAAATATGCTTACTTGATGGTGAAAAGAAAGATTGATCCACGGATTTGAAGCTTTTTGCCGTGGAAATTTTGCCAATTTGAAAAAAAAACTGCTGCAAAATATAAAAAACAGGGGCATGCATCAAACAGAAGTTATTGCCATAAAAACAGGATGGCATGGACTATGGAGAGAATGTTCAACTTGCTACTTGAACTCTGGAGTTAGTTTATGAGCCATAGTAAAAATAAAATAAAAAAGGGTCATACACTCACTTGATAGTTGAAAGGAAAAGCCGGCCAACGTTTGTTAAATCTTGGAAGCTTTATTTTGGAAGAAGAGGAAGACCAAAGCTTGTGTCGGCTTTGCAGTGGCAGAGAATATTTTGTATATATTTTGGTTAGATTATAGGGTTTGGAGGATGGTTTGAGCGGCTAGGGTTGGCAACAGATGTGGAATGAATTGAAGATATATATATATATATATATATTTTGTCTTGCTAAGGAAGGAAATAAGCGGAAATTACTGGTGAAGCAGTTTTTTGATTGGAGTATCTTGGTTGTTTATTTTCATTTTTGGTAAGGAAATATTTTTGGCCTCCACTGTCGAGTACAAGAGATTACTAATTCAAGGCTATGATAATGGATTATTGCAAAAAGATTGAGAGAGTGGCTCTAACTGATTGCTTTGTGTGTTTATGATTGTTGTTTGAGAAACAATGGGCTTTTAATATAAGGACAATCGTGTACAGGTTTTGAGGTTATTGACATAGGGTTTGAAATATAATTCAATGAGCTGTATTAATATTGCATTGTAATTAACAAAATCACAAAGCAAGGGGGGCAATGTTTGGACCATATATTAATTTTTAAGAAAATTAATATTTATTTAAGCTTAATTTTGGAATAGGTTTGTCCCACATTGTTTGGAAAGGAAAAATGCATTGAATTTGTACTAAGTATAAATTGTGGCTCTAGTCCCACATCGGAAGAGGACAAACATCTTTGAAAGTTTCATCGTTATAAATAGAAGATTCACCAATAGTTGGAGGAGGCCCTGCATCAACACAACTACAGCATAGACAACTTAGTTTATTCTCTTTAGAATTTACTTCGAGTAGTCAAGTGTTCTTAGTTGTTTTTAGTTAAAAAATTTATTTAAAAGTCCTTTGATCTGAAAGGCATTTGTAACCTTTTAATTATTTTGTTCTCAATAATTAATACAGTAGTTTAAGTAGTTTGATTTAACTGGCGCACATTTTATTTTCTTTGGATTGTTTTAGATCCGAAGTGGCACGCCCGTACACCTAAGAGACGACCAATTGTTGTGTTTTACACCAACAACTATCAAATAAACACAAATATTTGGCCAATTCAGGCTATTTTGAGGGATTCCTATCAGAGGGCAATGTCACTCTTATTAGTGCCCATTTTGTTCCTCACATTCCAGTTGCAGATTATTATGCTAGCTAGTAGAATAAGGGGAGGTAAATATTGGAGTGCTTAAAAGGCAATAACTTATTCGGTAGGATTGTCCTTGAATACCTTAGTGGTAAAGTCATTTTTTTTTCAGACAATGACCACTAAAAACAGAGGGTCTATTTTTATGCCTAAAATGAGATTCTCAACAAAATTTTAATTTTCGAACGTGGGGTGTGCAAAATTTTAACTTTTTGGAGAGAATTGGATTTTTTTTTTTTAGATATGCCCACTTCACTAATGGATTGACAATTTATGTCCACTACTTTTTATTTAGTTATTTATATCTACCACTTCATCAGCTCTAATTCTAAAGTACCTATCATACTTCTATTTTTTTCTTTTTAAGTTTTAAAAATACAAAAAAAATTAAAAACTTTCAACTTTCACGTTCCCGACGCTCCAACAGAAATAAAGATGAGATGATCATGGCAAAGAAAACCACTGCGACATAATCAATGGCGAAAGAAACTCACCATGCAGAAACTACTCCTGATAAAGAAATTCACCATGAATAGACTGCATGCAAAGAAACCCATTATCAATAAAAGAACTGCTGGCGTAAAACCTTAAATTTTTTTGAAATGACAAAATAATAAAATAATAAAAAAAATCAGAAAAATAGAAGTTGAAGACAGCAAAAATTGTCCCACTAAAACAATGAACGATGTGTGCAATATTTGTGTGGGGTTCACACTACCTTTCATTATGCCACAGAGTCCTAATTAAGGGCAGGTTTGGATAGCAGAGCGGGCTACGACGCAACAAGAAATTGCCTAGTGGCATGCCCAACCAGCCTCACATTGTCTTTACATTGGACAATGTGGCATAAAGTAGAACAGTGTGAATCCCTCCCAAACATTGCTCACACCGCCCACTATTTGGGCAAGAAATGTATTATTGTCTTCAATCTCCATTTTTCTTTTTTTCATTTCAACAAAATTCAAAAAACACACACAATATTCAAACACATTAATGTATACTTTAACAATTATTCTAACAAAAAACAAATCAAATAACCTTGGTAGGTGTTTGAGTTGGGTTTGATATTCTTAAAAAATTTTAAAAAGCTTAAAAACGAAGCCAAAAGATTGAACAAGTTTGATTTTATTAACTGTTTCAAAGTAGCTAATACAAACAAAATTGATAGAAAATTAATGAAAAATTATAAAACACAAAAGAGAATTAGCAGGTTCTCAAAAAATCTTAGGTAAAGTATAAACAATGAAATGGTAAAATGGGTAAAATAATTCTAAATATGGTGACGTAGTGAACATGAATAGATAAAAAATACTTGTGAGTATATATAGTTATTTTTGTGGTAAAGTGGCCATCCGTATAAAAAAAATTCTTTATTTGGGCCCAATATCGAGCATTTAACCAAAAAAACACAAAGATAATTGCAGGCCCAATTCATAGGCCCAAGTTTGAACATTTATGAAGCCCAAAAAAGATATATCGCCATAAGACCTTTCTTTATAAAGCCCTAGGACAAGAGAAAATAGAGCCCATCAAGACATCTAGCCAAGGAAAAAGGAAATACACTCACACCATATCTATCAAAATTATAAATTAATGATTTAATAAATACTAATAACCCATCTACACCTCTTATGCATCTAGTCAACAACATAATTAATGAAGACTATGTTTAGTGGGACATCCATTATTTTATCTAGGTAATTATCCTGATTAGCAAAGTATATCTAAACTTTGTTAAGAAGATATTGATTAATTAATCTTATTTTGTCACTACTCAAACAATAACTTTGTTACTATTTTCTAGGATAATGATTTTAAATTTAAATTCTAATAATTTCAATATAAAAAAGAAAGCAATATATATATATATATATCATCCTACTTACAACTTAAATACTCGAAGTTGATAAATTTGAAAAAATTAATAATACTTTTTGTTGAGAAAATTAAGCATCCTCCTTAATTTCTATAGGATATTGGGATTAATGGAACTAAAGATTTAAATAGAAGTAACAAAACACAAAGCACAAACAAAGAGCATATATTATAAAAAACAAAATTTAACGTTGTTCAGCAATCAATGTTATACCTACGTCCATAGAGTGCACCAAATATCAAATATGTTTGAAGGTTTACAATGGTGAAATCCTTATTCTCAATTCTAATAGCTTGTTTCTCTCTATTTTTCATCATGCAAACCCAAAAGAATAAAAATGTTACATGTAAAAACCTAGTGTATAATTGTCCTTTCCACCTAAGTTTGTTTTCTAGGCTTCACATTAATAATCTCCCACTTGATGACTGAAACACAAAACAAACATCCTTCCTTCAACTATTCATTAATACAATACGCTTAGCAATTATCCTCAACTTTGGAAACCAACTAAAGTTGAGCAAAACTCCAATTTCTATCATTATTTTGGTTAACATATCAACATGATTATTACTACCATGCATTTTCATAAATGTTAACACATCATTATCAAGTAACAAGCTGATGACGTGGTATCAGGCATCTATATGTTTGGTCCTAGCATGGTATGTTGAGTTTTTAGCCAAATGTATAGCATTTTGCCTGTCATTATGTAAAGCATACATCATATATTTGATTTCCAACTCTGTCAACAAACTTTACAATCAAAACAACACTTTGGCAAGATTTTGTGAATACTACATCCTATGCTTCAATTCTAGATAAAGTAACAATTTTCTACAATTGAAAATCCAAACTAATACGAGTATTATCCAAAGTGAATACATAACTCATAGTGCTTTTCCTGTTATCTAGACCTCCAACAAAAGTTACATCAACATGTCTCTGTAATTTCAACTTGCACCTTCTAACTTATATAAGACTTCCAATAGCTAAGACATATAGAACCTTAGTCATGAAGTCTTTCTCCTTAGTTGTTTTTGGACACTATTTCTTTAACAACTTTAAATGATTAGCTAAAGGTGTTTTGACACCTTATCATCGCTCATGCTAAACCGCTGCAATACCTTACGAACATATTCAACTTGAGATAGCCGTAAAGTACCCATCTGTCTGTCTCTGTTAATCATTATCCCAAGTATTTTTTTTGTTGCACTCAAATACTTTATCTCAAATTTACTAGAGAATTATTTCTTCTATTTATTAATCCCATCCATATATGAACCAGCTACCAACATGTTATCAACTTAAAGTAGCGAAATAATGTAACTGAACCAGACCAACAATGATCAAGAATGCACCTGAGGTAACTATTCTCCTTCATAAAATCATCAAACTTTTTCTACCATTGTTGTAGTCCATATAGACTTTCTTTCAATTTGCACAATAAATGTTCTTTGTCTTTCACTATAAAATCCTTTGGTTGCTACATATATATCTCGTCCTCTAAATAACCATGGAGAAAAATTGTTCTTACATTTAGATGCTCTAATTGTAAATCCACTTCTATTATAATATTCAGACTTGAGTAAATGGTAGTTAGTTTAACAACTGAAGAGAAGATGTCTATTTAGTGAATTCTATGCTTTAGCTGAAAGCCTTTTACAACCAATTTGGTCTTATATCTCATAGAACCATCATGCTCTTATTTAACTAGATATACCCATTTGTTGTGTAAAGCTTTTTTTGTTTTCTTGGTAACTTAGCTTATTGCTAAGTCTGGTTACATATAAGAGTATTCATTTCTTCATTTATTACAAACTTTCATTTGCTTGCATCATTTACATGACACACTTCATCATAACATTTAGGCTCATCTCCATATGTAAGCAACATATAATTCAAATATTTACTAATTGGTACATGTGGCCAACTTGATCTCCTAGCTAAAACCGAATCTTTTAGCAAATCAACCTCCTGCACAATTGTTTAGTCAACATGAAGAGTCTTACTTGTTTTATCTGCCAAAACACTATATGGAATATCATATGGCTCAAAGTAGGCAGGTTGTATCAAACTAGTGGGATATGTTGCATCTTTCTCTTTAAACATAACTTTCTCATTAAACACTACACCTCTGCTTCTAATGGCTTTTCTATTCTAATCATCCTAGAATTATAATCAAACCACCATAACCAATGAAAGTGCATTTTAGTGATTTAGCATGATCACTACTATGCAAATATGAGACATGTCCTTACACCTTCAAATAAGAAAGTCTCACCTCTTTCGCATTCCATAATTGTTAACGGTAGTGATGGTCCATGATTGATCATGTAAGCTGTTGTGTTGACTGTCTCTGCCTAAAATTGCTTCAGAAAACCTACATATAAGCACATGTTTGTAGCCCTCTCAGTCAATGTCATGTTCATTCATTCTATTATATCATTCTTTTGGGGTATCTCTGGCATAGTCCTCTCCAATTTAATTTTATTTGAATAACAAAACTTTTTAAACTCGATGTCTTTATACTTTCCACCATTATCAAATTTCAACTTTTTGATTATCAGACATGTCTTATTTTAAATCAGGTAGCTTCTCATTCGAATGCATAATTTGCAACCCCTTGCCACTCATATTGCAAACCTTTGGTGCCAATGATTCAGATCTTCCTCACTTTCTACTACTACAATAGAACCACAACCATTTGTTGTCAAATAAAAACTACCATTCTTTTTACCGGAAACAACATTCATAACTCTTTTGGAAATGTTCCAAGTATCATATGCAAAGTTTTCACATAACTCATGTTGGCGAGCTGACCAATGAAAATAAGATTCTTCCTAAAATTGGACACATTCCTCATAATATTCAGCTTCCATATAGACTTATTCAGCTTGCTAATAACATTTTATGTCTGGTCATCCTCAAGATACATTTTTTTTTCAAATTAACTAAAACATAATTCTCAAGTAATTCTTTGCTTGAGGAAGCATGAAATGATGCTTCCAAATCTAACACATGTACATTATTTTGTCTTGCTCTCCAAATATCAAATAAGAGCATCATCTGAATCTTCTTAATTAACATTTGCTTATTTATTGCTCATTGACATTCTTAGGAGCCATGCACTGACTTTGAAATGTCCAAGCTTTCCAAAATTCCAGCAATCAATATGTTTCTTACTTTTCTTATTCTTGATTTAGACCTGCAGCTTCTCGATTTTGATTTTCTATGACCATATCTTTTGTTTTTACTTTTGTCTTTGCTTTTTATGTTTAATATTAGTCTTGAACTAGAAAAACCCTTCCATGTCTTTTGACCTCTTCAATCATAACCGTATCACTAGTTATGAAAATTTTAGTTTTGATTTCCCAAACGAACCATTAGTTAAAGTATTAATACCCTTCAAACACTTAGGTAATTAACCATGAATCGATAAGGCTTGAATTACATTATCGAATTTAATCTCAACATAATTTAATTGATTTGTAATCTCATTAAATTTGTTAAGATGTTCTTTACGATTTTCATTTTCATGCATCTTCAAATTAAATAGCTTTTTAAATATATGTATATTATTTTATGTAGACGGCTATTCATACATACTAGATATGATAGCCATGAAAGATGTTGTGTTTTGATATTGAAGGTAACTGGTTTCGATTAGGTTAGCGTAACTGCACCAATGACTTTGCAATCTAGCAAATCCCATTCTGCTTTTTGTCATCTTCATCAGTTTATCTCCCAGAGGAAAATACATATATTTTTGGTACAAATAATCCTCCATTTGCGTCTTCCAGATATTGAAATTTGTACTATCAAATTTCTTGGATGAATCTTTCACTGAACTCATTGCTCCCACTCAAATTGTGAGTCAAATCGTCCAAGCTTAGGTTTAACAACCCAGGCTTTAATACCAGTTGTTAAGAAAATTAGCCCATCTGCCTAATTCTTCAAGATCTTGGGATTAATTGAACTAGAGAATTAAACAGAAATATCAAAACACACACCACACATAACAAATAGAAATTAAAAGAGATGAAAGATTTAATGTAGCTTGGCGATCAATATGATATTTAAATCACAAAATTCCATTGTCAAATATTTTTGAAGGTTTACAATGATGAAGTCTCTACTTTTTTTTTTTTTAATTATAATGGCTTGTTTCTCTCTATTTTACATCACACAAACCCAAAGACTATCCTAGAGGTATAGTTGTCGTTTCCACCTAAGCTTGTTTTCTATGCATTAAGTTAACACTTTCAGATTAACTGAAACCCAATATGCAAAACCCACTTCATACCAGTGAACAATTTGATATTAATTAATCCTAAATAAATATTTATAAAATAAACTAGAACTTGTTGGAAAAATATTCCAACACTGAACATCTTTGACTGTGCAGGCGTGCCACCTTCTAGATTGAATAAAATAAGAGAAAGAAAAAATACAATATTAACAAATGCATAAAATAACTCAAACGATTGTATTTACCTGCAGAGAATAAACAATTAAAAGGTTCTAAATTACATTAATGATAAAGAATTTTAACCAACTAAGAAACATAACTACGAACGATACTGAAAAATTCAAAATTAAAACCAATAAAATAGGTCATCTAAGGGCCATCACTAAATGGCTATAACTAAAATGATAAGCCGCCTAAGGACCTATACTATGGTAAAGAAATAAAACTACGAAATAGCTTTCTAATAGAAAAAGTAATCTAAAGAGAATAGTGCAGTAGATGTTGAGGTATATTTTCAACGTGCATAGGAGGCTTCAATATATAAAGTTGGAGCCACCAATTAAGTCCTTGAAAAATGCTAAAACTTATACTTTCAAATGTCAATTGGTTTTTCTCCTTCGAAACCATGTGGAATAAAAACTACTTTCCTTCTTCTTATTTTCTAATCAGCTAGGCTAAAAATATTGGCATAAACAATGTCTCTCACGTTTAATTAAATTAGAATAATTTGATGAAACATAGGATCCATTTCTTCAGCCTTAGCTCTCCTTACAAGTGGCATATAATGGCCACTGGCACAACCACATTGTTCTTTGATCACTTTTTTATGCCGCTTTTGGTCGTCTGTCCAGACCATAATCCATTCAAATCATGCTTCATGGATGTAGGCAACTCAATTTTCATTAAATCATTTCAAGTCATCTTAAAAATGATCTTTCTAGCAGCTTCTAGATCGATGCCCAAGTCTTTGTTCATTCTTCTATGGACTTTCAGTTGTCCAATGTTTCAGTTGGCCTTATGGTTATGGTGTTTATTTTTCCAACTAAGATTTATTGGGGTCAGTCTGATTTGGTTAGGGAACACCATTTACGTTGTACTTCATATTTTGGCATTGGCGTAGCAATTGTTGCCTCCGATCTGAATTTGATCCTAGCCAACAGAGAAACGTATGATTGAACTTTTTATCCTATACGTTCAATTTGTCTCATCCTAGTAACTCTAGTACATGCAGCATAAAAAGTCACCACCGTGTAAGATATGGCCTATGAGACCATTATCGTGGTGGATGCAACTAAAAATGATAGTAGTTTATATGGTGACATGTAAGGTCTTGAGGGCAAACATCGGGGAAAGGTAGTCTTGGAGGCCAGTCTTTCACTAGGTATAGCCTAGGAAGCCAGCATTAGGATGAATGAGACCTTAAGGGCTGACATCAGGGAAAAGGCGGCCTTGGAGGC
This sequence comes from Ochetophila trinervis, assembly GCA_003254975.1. Taxonomy (NCBI): domain Eukaryota; kingdom Viridiplantae; phylum Streptophyta; class Magnoliopsida; order Rosales; family Rhamnaceae; genus Ochetophila; species Ochetophila trinervis. Next base: position 22,047 of record QANX01005272.1, on the reverse strand, counting down.
CAGCCTTTCAATACGTGCGGCCTGGAAATCCATCACGAGAATGGATGCAACCATGGGGGCCGACATTGGGGCAGAGGCAGCCTTGAAAGCCAGCACTCTAATTGGTGCTGCCTAAGGAGTTTGCACTTGTTGTTGCAACAATTCCTTAAATTCTTGGTAAAACTCGATCATATTTTTCTCATGTTTTTTCATTATTCTATAGAGCTTTTGTATGTCGTTGCACAAAGTGCTTAAAGCCATCTCAACTTCTTAGGTGATAGGTCTCATCGGACGTGCCAAAAACTATGTTGAAAAAATATTTCAACATTAGACGTCTTTGATTGTGCAGGCGTGCCACTTTCTAGATTAAAAGAAATAAGAAAAAAATACAATAATAATAAATGCTCAAAATTACTCAAACGATTGTAATTAATTGCAGATAACAAACAATTAAAAGGTTCTACACTACCTTAATGATAAATGACTTGAACCAACTAAGAAAAATAATTACAAACAATGCTAAAAAATGAAAAACTAAAACCAATGAAATATAGGCTAACTCTAAATGGCTATAACTAAAAAGATAGGCAACCTAAAGGCTGATATTATGGTAAAGAAATAAAACTATGAAATAGCTTTCTAAGAGATAGAGTAATTTACTAATTTAAAGAGAATAGTGTAGTAGATGTTGACGTGTGTTTTCAAAGTGCATAGGATGCTTCAATATATAAAGTTGGATCCGCCAATTAACTCTTTGCTTTTTCTATATGGGATAAATGTCAAAATTTATACTTTCAAGAGTTAATTGGTTTTTCTCCTCCCTAATTATTTGGAATAAAAGTTATTTTCTGCCTTCATATTTCCTAATCTTCTAGGCCAAAAACATTGGCATAAACAAAACACATAGTATTGATCTTTGATTATTTTAATGTAATTGGATTGGAATGAATTTAAATTTTAAAAATCGATTATTGGATCAACTCGGTTTCTAATCTATAAAATGATTAACCGAACTAAATCAATCCAATTATCTTTTAATAATAATAAATTATATATGATATAAATATTTTTTTGATAATATATATTTTATAACATAAGATAATAATAAAAATGATACATTAATAAAAAAATATTTAGATAGACTTTGAGATTCTAAATTAAAAAAAAAAAAAACTCCAAAAAGTTAAAAAAAACTCAAATTTTATTTATTTTTATAAAGACCAAGCACAAACCGATTATCCATATAATTGCAATCTAATTAATAATTGAATTGAATTGGATTGGATACATAAATCAGTTTGGTTTGGATTGAGAAAAAAAAAATCAACCGATTACTACTAATTAGGTCCTTCTATACTACAACTATTAAAATGGTTATACTGAAACAACTAACATCTATAAATAAAGTAACATTGTCCATAAATGAAATAACATTGTCCATAAATGGAGTAACATTGTCCATAAAAGGAGTAACATATTAATATTACCTCATTAAGGATTTTGTTACTTCATTTATGGATAATGTTACATTATCACGAATTTTGGTAATGTTACTTCATTTATGGACAATGTTACCTCATTTACGGATAATGTTACCTCATTTATGAACAATGTTACTTCATTTATAGATGTTGGTTGTTTCAATACAACCATTGTAAATGGTTGTACTGTAAAAAAAATTCAACTAATTAGATTGGATTTGATACATAAATCGGTTTAATTTGAATTGAGAAAAAATTCATTCAATTATTAATTAGATCAGATTTGTTATTTCTAAATTTAATCGGTTTCAAACCGATGATCACTCTTACTACATACTATAGTGACGCTATGAATATCAATAATCTTCACCTGCCATGCTTATTTTATCGTTTATTACCAAATAAAACATTCTACGTATGAATGTACTAGATTATTTTAAGGTTTAAATATGAAAGCTATGATTAATTAATCCACAAACCCATTTTAGATATACATGAACAATTGCCCTCTTAAACAGTCAAAATCAGGAGCTCAAATTTATGGTTTAGTTGAGTTAAACATGAGAATAACATGAACCATGGATGGATATATCACCTAAAAAGTCCTTAGCTAGTTCGAATAAGATAGTCCATCCCGTGTGAGAATAACATGACCATTAACGGTGCAAAATCATCATCAATCAGCGTCATAAACATGAAATACAACCTATACTGGCACTATTGGGACCTCCTTGTCCATCTATAACCCTACATACCTGTGTGGATATATGCTCTCCATCGAAAATTCAAGCATATATATGAATAGTTTAAATACAAAGGTCAAAGTTTATTTTTTATTTTTTTATAAATTTAGGAGGTGATTTTAACACATCTTAGATCTAACCCAATTATGAGGTTTTAACTTATAGTAAAATATTACAGTTTTTTTTTTTTTTTCTTTTTTTCCTTAAGATCACAGTTTTTTATTTATTAATATTGGTCATGAAACATTGTCTCAGAAAATGATGGCTTTTATCTTACTTAAATGAAATAATTGATGTTTTTTTTTTTGGATGTATTCGTTTAATTTTTTTTTTTTTTTTTTTGGCTCAAAAAGAAAAGCTGAAAGAAGCCATTATTTCTTAAAGTAATCTGATTCTCAATTTTAATCTAATTTTGTTTTGCGTCTGTAAAGCTATTGATAGTAGGTCATATATTTAAGGCATAATTTTAACTCTAGTATTTGAAGTTTGATTTAAATTAAATTAAATTTTTTAAATTTATAATAATAAATATGCAGTATTTGTTGCCATATAAAATTATTATTATATTATTGTTTAATTATTATTAAATATATATATATTTTTTTAAATTAATAATATAATAATAATTATATATACATATAGATACAGATAACACTACTATCATAAAATTAAAAAATTTAATTTAATTTAAATTAAATTTATAAAAGTGCAGCTGAAATTAATCTTCTTTTTAATCTGTAGGTATATATGGAAGGCATTAATCTTGAATGATACAACTTTATTTGGAAAAGTAAGATTATTTATTTTATTTTTTATTTATTTTTGGGTGAAAGTGTGGGGAAGTAAGATTGGTGGATAGGGACATATATCCACTGTACATGTGGTAAAATGTCAGGGCCTTTCCACGTATGGTACAAAGAAAAGGAAAGAGAAAAAAGAAAACAGTTTATTCAGATGATTTAATTCGTGAAATTTTCCTTTGTTCATTAACTTGAACTTTTTAGCGCGGTTATTATAACTTCCATAGAAGGAAAGTTTAGGCGTTATTTCCGCAATAAAGCATATCAATAAAGTGTGTAAATTATTATCTTAATTAATCATTTAAAATTGTCCAAAAATAATAATAATTTAAAATTCTATTAATTATGCAATATGTGAATAATTAAGATTTGTTTAAGAGGCGTTCAAATTCAACAAAGATTATAGAAGCCATACAGTTAAAACAAAAACAAAAATCCAGTATTCCATATCAAACTTCCCAAAACAAGGCTTTATAAATGTGGATCCTACAGTGTCTGAAAAATTTAATACTTTAAAAATACTAAAGACTTTCTCTCACACTGAAGACTCTTCCAATCAAACGCAATAATCAACTGATCCTAAGAAATACAGAAAGAAGCATAAATAAGTAGAATACGTAGGAAGAGTGTATGGGTATAATTATACCACCGAATATCTGGACATCTGAGCCAAGTTGGGCTCCTTCATCAAGAGAATTCAAAAATATCATCATCTGAGCGGAGATAAACTTAGCTGAGCTAAGCTCCCTTGTCGTAGACATCTGAGATCAGCCCTTCATCAAGGAGTATTTTTGCCAATACTGCATCAGTGTCTCTAGAATTTTCACGCTTTTACTTGTTTTGTAGGTTGAAGTCATCTTTTAAACTATATACAACGGAATAGAATAGTGCAAAATCGCACATAAACAAAAGGACTAAAGGTAAATTAAGTAACTAACTATAAAATATACAAAAATATTTATCAAACTTCAGGCCATATATATATATATATATATATATATATATATATATACAGTTAGTCTATAGAGCCCACCAGTCGGGCTTTATAGCGTCCCCGACTGGGAGCTTTTGCAAATTTGCGTGAATTTTGGCCAGTCAACATATGCAATTTTGGGTGAGTGAGTCAACAATTTCGGCTACAAGAGATTGATGCTGCGCTGCCTCCACGTGCAGACCACGTGAACCGGGGGAGGGCTGTTGTTCTAGAAGATAAAACTCCATGGATGAAATATACAAACTCCAATCGACGGTGAAGTATACAGATAAAGCGTTGATATTATCGAAGAATCTGATGATCTTAACCTCCGATATATCAGAGCCTGATTTTTTTCCACAGCGTCTCACAACTGTATCCGAAGAATTGCTCTAGGTGACTTCGATTATAATTGAAGCGGCTTCTGTGACTCCGAATGTCAATTGGAAGAAAATATGTCTAGCACCATCAAAGCCACACAAAAAAATAAAAGAAATAACTATTTATAGAATGGAGAAATTACAGTCCCGTCGACGGCAATTGCGATCCAAACTATTTCCTTTGATTTATTATATAAAAAAGTCCTCAAAATCGACCACCATTCAAACAAATCCAAACAAAATTTTTGCAACTTTTATATATTAAAGAAAGAGTCAATAATCACTTAAAAAAATGAAAATCTAAAAAGCACCTACTACGCAAATCCAAAGTTTTCTTTTCCTAAAACTTTGATCCAATAGTCTCTGTGGCATAACATCTTTTTTTTCCCTACAGAATTGATCGGTCAACCAATCTGCACAGCCATTGCTGACCGTTTCTGAAGCTTTTTCTCTCCGTTTACTTCTTATTTTCTTTTTCTTTGAAATTCTTTTATTGCCTTTATAAGACTTGAGAATGAGTCGGGACCGTTTGAGAATGAGGAGGGAGTTGCTTCGGCGTCGGCGAGCTGGGGAGGAGCAGCTTCGGCGAGGGAGGAGGTTCGTCGGGGACGGAAATTTTTCTTTGGGGGCGAGGAGGGAGGAGCTGCGCAGAAGAAATTTTGGGGATGAAATTTTGGGGATAATTTTGACCCAATTTTGACCCAGCCCTCCCCCGGTTCACGTGGTCTGCACGTGGAGGCAGCGCAGCATCAATCTCTTGTAGCCGAAATTGTTGACTCACTCACCCAAAATTGCAAACGTTGACTGGCCAAAATTCACGCAAATTTGCAAAAGCCCCCAGTCGGGGACGCTATAAAGCCCGACTGGTGGGCTCTATAGACTAACTGTATATATATATATATATATATATATTGTGTAAATGTTACCATCAAGTAAAAAAAGACTTGTATGTAAAGTGATGAAAAAGGTATGAGTTTGGTGCCACTCAGATCAAAGCCATCCATTTCTCCACAACTCGCGCTGTTTTCTTTGATGTCGGCCAAAAACACTTTCATTGAAATTTCTAAGATGATGAAAACAAACACAAACAGTGCTCATTCAATGAAGTTTTGCGCTTTATAACACGGTCATCAACATCGACCCCACAGCCACCCGTATTCTGGAGTGTAGGAGAATTTGAAGCATACATGATCCTAATATCACTGTTTTCTCTCATAATATATATATATATATATATATATATATATATATTTATGAATAAAAAAGGTGGAAGGATAGTATTAAAAAAAAATTAAAAAGGTCAAGATCGGTGTGCTCTTCCAATTATTGATAATAGACCCATCCATGTTGACGAAAAATCCTACATGCATCTATAATTTAAGTTCTTTACCAATTTATTTATTAAATAACATTGATAATGATTTTGAATTTAAATTTTTAAACATTCAATATCAATATAAATATATATATATATATATCAATATATCTATTTATGTATTTGTATATAATCTCAAAGATAAAGTCATATTCTAGTGAAACGAGCTTTTAATGTTGACTTCTACTAAATTGAAAATATATCTGAATTTGATTTATTTATTAAATAACTTTTAAGTCTATGATCCTGCTACGGATAAATTTTTAAAAAAAAAATAAAAATAAAAGTCATATGTATATGCATTTTGAATCACATAAACTAATAAGAAATGTATTCTAATCCTATGTCAAAACATGAAGAGGCAAAAGAAAAATAAAATAAAATTTCCAAAAACCCATCAACTATTTTGCTTCTCTTTTTTCAAATACTTGATCTCTCTCTCTCTCTCTCTCTCTCTCTCTATATATATATATATATATATATATCTTCATCTTTCTTTGGACAACCCACCGAAGCAGTTGACTTTTCTCTACTATTTACTAAACAAATTTTAGATAAAAATAAAAAATAGAAAGGCTTAAGCTTCACAAATATTCCAAAACCGTCTAAATACCAAGTAGCAAATAGGAATGGTATCTCTCCAAAGCAATGAAAAACCATTTAGGAAGAAAGTTTCACCCACTACAAAGGATCAAGAACTACTACTACTCCACCAACACCACCCATTATCTTTCTATTCCTTGAGTAATCTCCAAGCCTTTCTTTTCCTATTTTATATTTTTGGTTTCAAATTTCTTGCGAGAAAACAGAGTTTTCACTATCAATGGAGAAAAACAGATCTGGGTTTTTTCTAATTCTCTCTGTTATTGCGTCTCTCGGCCTTATCTCCTGCCTATCCTGCATAGTTGCCGAATTCAAGAAAGCAAAGGTATTGTATTCATTGATAATTAATTATTAAATTGTCGTTTGGCAACGCATTGGTTGTGCTTTTTGTTTGAGTTTTTATCATTTTTGCTAATAAAATTCGAAAAGTTTCTGTGTGTGTGTGTGTGTGTGTGTTTTTTTTTTTAGATTAAGGACGTCAAGTTGGAAGGAAGACTGTGTTATTTGCCAGAAAGTCATGCATTTGGGTTTGGAATTGCGGCTTTAATTTGTTTGTCTGTGGCTCAGATAATCGGGAATGTGATAATCTCTGAGAATTTTTGTTCAAAAGAGAGAAGAATTAGCAATTGCAATGCCAAAAAGCCATTGATATCGACTTTTCTTCTGCTTATCTCTTGGTTGGTGCTCATTCTCTCTCTTTTTACTTTCTGCAATATTAGCATATCTAGATTACAGCAAACCACAGTTCACAAAAATCACTCTTTTTTGTTCGTCTTTTGTTCCCACCCAAAACATTTTTTATGTCAATAAAAAAATGGTAAAGTTGACGTTTCCTATTTGCAATCAATGGGTCAGAGAAACGGCTGTAGTTAATTGGTTCGAATTTTGCAGAATCTCATTCTGCTTGGTGGCATAATAAAAACTTTTTTATAATTAAATTTCGAATCTCAGTAAAAGGAATAAATATTGTTTTTTTTTTTTTTGGTGAATAACATTATTTGTTATTACTATTGATAAAATATCATTGTGTTTATTAAAAGCAAAATACCGATTGTGAGTGAGCGTTACCAGTAGTTCCTATGCTGATGTAGTACTTTGATTAGTTGAAAAATTAGAGATTCATTTTTACGTGTTAGGATTATTAGTTTTAAAAAATTAAAATGCAACCAATTAATTATCATATCAGCAGCAAATCCCATTGGTGATGATGAACAAGATTCATTAAAATATTAAAACGAGTTTAAATAAATATCAAAAAATACTTATTAACCAAACCAACATACAATTAATGGGGTGTGTCATCAAAATTAGGGCCACAAGGATGACAAGAAATGGTTAATGGAAAGAATACCAAAAAAAAATAAGTAGAAAATTCCAAAAACGTGGACAGCTAGAAATGTCTCAAATCTCTATCACTTCGTAGTTCTTAGAACCAATGCAAAACACCGAAACACCGTTTTTTGAATATGTCCAATATATATTAGTCTTTTATTGATCATCATGATGCAGGATCGGCTTTGGATTTGCAGTTACTTTAATAAGCACTGCCACAAGCATGAGCTTAAAACAGGCCTATGGACATGGCTGGTTGAATGGTGAATGCTACCTAGTCAAAGACGGTGTATATATTGGTTCAGCTTTCTTGGTCCTATTAACTGTGGGGTCCATTATTGGCTCTGCATTAACAGCAGTCAGGAAAACCCAGGTTGATCAAGGGTCTCAAATACATCAACCACTTGAATCCAAAATCTTGGGATAGTTTTTGGTACATCTAATGTGTGGGTTCAAGTTTGTTCCCCTGATTTTTTCTTTTTTTTGGAAGATAAATATAGAGATACCCAACACAACACAAGGCTTCAAATTGAAGACTTTATTATTATCATTATTATTGCTTTTGGGAAAGGGAAGGTTGATAAATTAAAAATAGAAATGCTTCCCTACAAACCCCACCAACAAGCATTGGATCCCCCTTCAATGTTAGAATGAATAATTTATTGATAGAAAAAATATACTTTTTGGAGCTTTTTCTTTCTTTTATTTCTTATCTAAGATGTATTCTATTGCAAAGAGGGGTCATTTGTCAAAGCAAAAAATAAAACAGAGGGAGTCATAAGTCATTTGAACTTTGTGCATGGTATAACGGAGACAATTAATGAAATTAAAAATTTAAAAGACTAGGGAGGAAATTAAAATTTGGCAGGAAGTTCAAGGATTAATTTTGTAATTTGTTCGTAAAATAATTAGAGATACTTGTAAAACATAATTATTAATCTAGTATAATCTAGAATCCTAACTAACTTGAAATTAAATATAATAGTTAATACATAGCTAATGTAGATTGTCATAATATTTAATATATCGCAATTAAATTTAACTAAATTGGACAAAATAAAAAGTTATATACATTCCAATGCAATCCCTTATAAGTATTGAAAACAATCTAACCAACCTACCGAACATGGCCCTAAACTGCTCCAAACTAGTTAGACATACGTGTGATAAAATAACCACACACACTCACACACACACAAAAACTGTAGAAGCAACGGCTGATCCAACATAATCTTGAAACAGAAGATGGTAAATGCAAGTTCATGGGCACCAAAAAAGACATGAACTAGCAATAATGAGTGTTCTGACTCTCTTACCAAGCACCTTAATGAAAAAAAAAAAAAAAACCAAAGATGTTTACAACATTACCTTTGCTATCCTCACAAAGCCAAGGACTAATAAGAGCGTACAAGACTAAAAAGAAGATCTATGACTTGCAGAAACAAACCATGGTATTTCAGAGACATCAAAATGTTTGATTGGGATTAGAACCGAAATTACCACCACGTCCTCTCCTACCATGGATGTATCCCCTTCCCCAGTTATGTGAGCCCTGGAAAGCATCACCTCGACCACGACCACGACCACGACCATAACCATAACCATAACCACCATATCGTACATTAGGTCTCTGTTGGAAGCCAAATGTCTGGAAAAATGTCAACTCAAATGGAAGTCATTAATTAATTGATATTTCATGATCTTTCACTTTTTGGTTTAAAATTGATATGAAAAAAAAAAATTAGCAAACCTCAGTATCCAGCTTCATTCGTTCAGAAAACAGATTCTGCACATTCCTTTGTCCACGGTTGAGTGAATTACATGAAATTGTGTCAAAGAATTCGTCCTTGTTATATGCAGGCTGCATGATGAATAAATAAGGCTTCTGAGCAAAGCTTTAAATACCTTGAAAGCACTAACATCGGAATTCAAAACCTGAAAATATAATAGATTCCAAGTCCTACCTTTTGGTGGGCTACCAGACTCTGACCTTCTATGTCTTCCAAGTTATGACAAGTTGAAGTTGCCTTGTCCTCTCCCTCTGTTTTATCCGTTTCTTTTGCCTTTCCAAGATGACCCCATACTTCATCCTTCTTAAACTTCTCATTCATGGCCATAAAATCAAACTCTTCAGTAAACTGCGCTTTAGCATATGGAGACTGCAACAAGAAAAGCAAACAAATAACAGAATAAGTAAAAACAGAAATAGAAAAATAATATAAAAAAGAAAAGAAAAAGAATTAAAGAAGAAACTTCCCAGATTTAAAGAAAAGCATTGAGACCAAAATATAAAAATAATAACAGAATAATGCAAATTTCAACAACTCATCAAGATGTTAAGAGACCAAAAACACAAGGCCTATGATTATCCTTTTTATCAAATAAATAAAATACATTAAACATCAAGGAAAAAAAAAAAAAAGAAAGGAAAAAAGCAGGATATCAAATATCATCTGGTATTTGTCTCAAGAGTACTAAGATTGTAAAAGAAAACAAACAAAACAAAAATATATTCCTTGGATGTCTTCTTAGGATTAAGAATTCATAAGATGGTTAGCAATAACAACTGGAAGTTTCCCTCCCTCTAAAAGAAACATAAAGAATGACATCGAAACAAAATAAATCTCTTTTTCTTTTAATTCTGAGCCCAAGCAGTATTCTCTCAAGAGAGTAATTTGTTTGTGAGGAAAAAGGTCTCCATGTTGGACCTTGCAATAGTTTACAATATTTATCTGATTAGGGTTGAAAGGATTAAAAAAGGTTAATAGTTGAAATATAGATCAGGTCTAAAACAGACTCACATTTGGCTAAATTAGCTTGCCAAAATAGAATAATTATATAAATGTGAATTGTTGTCTTTCATTTAGTTCATCCCCTTAATTTTTTTGAATTTTACCAGTAAGCACATCAAATAATCATATACTTAACTACTAACATGCATAAATGATAACAAAGCATATGCTATGACAGACAAATGCAGCAAAGCAAATTTGAAATTGCCCAACGGATACATATATATATATATAGATAGATAGATAGATANGATACATATATATATATAGATATATATATATATATAGAGAGAGAGAGAGAGAGAGAGTGTCAAACCTTTTGAACAGAATCTGGAAGTGGCAGTAATGGCGGTTGAGTTACACGAGTTGGAATCAAGGGCGAAGTAGATGATGTTGGCGGAAGAGCACCCGTATCTTTCTGTTCCGGGAACATTTTCTGGGTGGAAGATAGCTTAAACAGTCCAGACTGTGCTAATTGATCTGGAGTTACCAAAGATGAGGATGGTGATTGCGAGGGACTTAAATTCAAACCCATAAAAGAAGATACATTATATGGAACTGACTGGACAGGTAGCACCGGTATTGAGTCAGAAACAGGTTTGCTAGCAATTTCAGCTTCATTTATGTTAAAGTCTTGGCGAGATGAAGGAAATGAATTCATAATTAGTTCATTATGATGAGATGGTAGAAATGCCTGTTTGAGCAAGGACGATGGAATATCAAGAGAAGTAGAAAATTGAACAGGAGTAAGTGAGGGTGAAAATTTTGGATGTACAGATGTAGAAGTAGAAGATGAAGATACAGGAACTATACATTCTGATGCATCAGTCAAACTCACAGTTGTAGATGCCTGAATGTTAGGAGACTGCAGCGCTTGATGTGCTGTCAAGAGATGCGACATTGGGGAAGGGGCTTGCACAGTAAATTGATTCTCCAGAGAATGTGAAATGCCAATAGATGTCCCATTATGCAACATTGCCATAGAAAAAGACTGAAGATTAGTAGTTTGAGTCATAGGTGGAAGTTCCAAAGGAACCACTTGGCTAACAGATTGATTTAAACCAGGATAGCCTCTACTCAATAAAGCTGGGGTATCCTGCCACCTCGTTGATTCTGTTGAACCAGCTAATTCTGATGGTGAAAAACTAATAGGGGTACCCGCATGTGACTAATAAGAAGAAAAAACAAACACAACTAAATCAAACAAGTCAAAACTAATTGACTTTTCAAAACTATAATTCTGAACTGTGCATATGCAAAAATACACAAGTAACCACATGGCTCGATGGCCGTACCTGGATAATAGCAGGATCATTGTAGATTGGTTCTTCAGTTTGGGTAGGCGGGGTTGACTTGACTTGCAAATCCTGAAAGGACTTAAATAAATAAATAAAGAGTGCAGACCAACATATTTAGCACACCACCAACTTTTTTAAACTGACATAATAATTCTTAGTCAGAGTAATGAGCAACAAACCTTGTGCTCTCAGTAAAAGTTGGAAAATATTTCAAATCTTCACTTACCACATCCTATTACTATGCATTACTTTCAACATGGATAAATATTCATTCTGTAAATCACAAAGGATACTAGGTGACCATTCAGTACTCAAAACACTCTTAGAACTCTTAGCTCCATTCACGTTTACTAAAACCTAAACTATGGACTACTCACCCTGCACAAAGCTGCCATAAAACTTGCAAGCCAAACATTATAAAACATATAAGCGAAGTTTTACAACAAAAGCAGGGCTAGTATCTATGGGAACATGAACAAAAATAAAGTATACAAATTGCAGGATATAACAAACAGCAGATAGATCAAAGTGTACAGACATCATATACATCAAAGTGCAGTGGAAATTTAAATGAATGCAAAATATAACTACATCATCAAGATGCAGAAACAGATGATAGATCTAAATTGGATGAAAGTGAAAAGAAATAACAAGAGCCAAAAGAACAAAACCCATCTTATATATGCAATTTCCCCTGGAAAAAGCAAAGGAAACAAAATGTAGACAACTTTAAGATTCTGTTACTAAAATACTTTATGAAGCAAACAAAAGCACAAATCAGCAAGGACTAAAAATCACAGATCTCTGATAATATAAAATGGAAAATCAAATATACACTGCTTTAACTTTGTAAACTTATCTAAAATTTATATATTATACAATTATATTCTCCTTACCTTAATGTCACTTCCTCTAAATAGAATGTATTCATACACCTTATCACTTGGAGGAATTTGCGGACCATCTTTCTTCCTTCCCTCCGTACCAAACGACCTAACTGCAACATCATGTTGCCAGCAACGCATTTAAATTGTTTAATTTTCAGAAAACAACATAAGAAACATTTATACAAGTAAGGCTAAGATTATACATTAACCAGGAAACTACACACTAAAAGATAAAAGAATATTCTAGTAATCTATGTCTGAATATATAAATCCATTCTAACCATGCTTCATCTACCAGCATATCCTTTTGTTTTCATTATTTTAATTTCCCTAGAATGCAAAACTGCAACAAGTATTCACAAGCACGTATTTAACCAAAGGGAAACCTTCTTCTTCTAATAAAGTATTTTATTCTATAAACATAATGCTAACTCAGACTATGATTCTTCTCAATATATAGAATAACTATTAAGATTATGATTCTTAATAAAATAACGAAACAAAATTTCTTTAAAAGAAAGTACGGATATAGTACAAACTAAAAATCAGCAGGAAAAGAAAGAAGAAAATAAGACATTTGTGTATGGTCAGGATGTAAAAATAAAACAAATTGTGTATGGTCAAAGGAAAGCCCAGGTTATAGTAAGCGGCTTAATCCTGTGGGATAAACCAAAATAAGCAACCATTTTCAAACACTTCATCAATAATCTGGGAGGAAAACAAGTTCCAGCATATTAGAAAGTAGATACAATGGAAACTTTAACAAAGTGCTTGCAACCTTAACAATAAGGCGGAAAATAAAATTAAAAAAGACAAGTCTCTCTCTTCATGGGAATTCGGTTAGTTTTCTTCTTCATTTCTATGATTACCATGTAAGCATCCCAAGTACTAAAAGGTAAAACCGCATGCTCAAGATAAGCAATAAGCAAACAAAAAATGTATGATATCCTAGATTGATAAAGAAATAAGCATACCGTTTTTTAGGCCGATAGTAGAATCCTGAACATTGAGGTGATAGAGAATGCCTTCGTAACGTATTTCGTACTTGGATACGAGGCTAATGAAGCTTCCAATGTAGGAATCCCCATCGCTGAGCCCGGAATCGCTCGCCATAGAAAACTGAGTTTCGGTAATCGGCCGTCCGGCCTAACCGGAAAACAAAAGCCAAAAAGAAAAAGTCGACGAGAAAAAGTGAAGGAAAATGGAACAAAAGCGGAGGGAAAATCGTAGAGAACCGTTCTCTGTGTTTCTCTCCAAGATTAGGGCTCGGGTTTTGTCTGTTTGTGTGAAAAGTTGCTTCAGGCAAGAATGGAATTTCTATTGCGACGTAAAACTGAAGCCTTAAAGAGGTAACCGAGCGCTCGTTCGAAATGCATTAAAAACTAAGAAAGGTACGCTTTATGCGGTTTATTGGGCCTCGGCCCATTATCTGGGTCATTACTGTGTGCATTAATCAAAACTAGACTTGTAAATTCCAGGAGTTTTTATATATATTTTTTAAAAAAATTGACTAACCGATTAAAATAATCAATCTAATATAATTAAATTCAATATGTTTAAATCGATTATTTTAATATAATTGAATTTGATCGATTTTGAAAATTAAAAATTGAAGTTCAGATTGTTAAAAATTGATCCAATCTGAACCGACTATTTTTTTTTAACAAAACATATGACAATTAGTTTAATATTATTGGTATGTAAGCTTTGTTATATTAGTTTAAATTTGGAGTTGGATTACTAGATTATTATAGTAGTGTAGTAATTTTGTTTTGTTTTGTTTTATTTTAATATGTTTATTTGTTATGTTATTTTTTTAATCATTTATATGTTAGGTTTTGAAAAAAAAAATATAATTTTTTATGGATTACTTAGTAGATACTTTATGTATTAGGTTTTGAAAAAAAAAAACATAATTTTTTAAACAAAATTTAAGCACAACAAATTTTTGGTGAAAAAAATAGCTCAAATGTCAAATATTCAAAGTAAAAAAAGTTCAAAAATTAAAATTTAAAAAGTCTAAAAAAATTAAATAAAAGTTAAAGCCAAACCAATTAACCAAACTGATCTAATCCAATTACTAATTGGATTGGATTGGATTGTATTTAATGTATAGATCGGATCGGATTGAAAAAAATAAAACCAATCACTAATTTGATAAGATTGGTTATTTCCAAAATAGATCAGATCATAACCGATGCACACCCCTACATTCCAGATATAAAAGCTTAACATGAATACAACATCAATACGAAATTAAAATTAAAATACGTTAAATATAGTTTATACAAGTAGAAATTTTAACAGTAAAATTTTTTTAAATAAAAGCTTTTATTAGACCTATTTGACACAATTTTTATTTTTTATTTTACTTTTTAAAAGTGCTTCCTGAAAAATTTACTTTTCATTGGTTTTAGTTAAAAAAGTTTCTTGAGGCCATAAGCACTTTTAAAAATTATTTTAACTCTTTCAAAACAGTTTTTGATCTTTAAAAGCTATTTTTGACTTCTCAAAAGTCATGCTTAACATAATTTTAAAAAGTTAATAGTTGTTTGGTTGTGAATTTAAAAAATAGTTTTAACTTCTAGTATACGGTTCGACAAACATAGCTTTAAAAGTGCTTTTGATTTCTTATTTATTATACATAAATTATTTAACTAACAATTTTTAGACATAATTGAAATTTTAATATAATAGTAAAAGCAAAATTAGTAGTAAAAAAGGCATTTAATGCTCTGTTTAACTTATCCATATAAACTGAAAAAAATTTAACTTTAAAATTCTCCAAAGTAGTTTTAAAAAAAAATAATTAACAAATATTTATTAACTTGTGCTATTTTTTTTTTTTTGAACATAAATATTTATAACTTTGCAAATAAATTTTTTTTGACCAAAAATACATACACCAACCTACACATATTTTTAAAATTTTGAATTTCATCTTTAATTGGGCCTCGGTCCACTGTCTGGGTCATTCCTTCGAGCATTAACCTCAATACTCACACCAAATAGTCATTCTGGTTACGGTGCGCTTCTAGTCAGAACAAAATTCAATTGTCTTATCAATAGCACCATATCTATTAGCACTAGGCCTAGCAATATGTTACATGATACGATAATACGGCACGATAATTTGTGGGTTTTGGTCTGTGATATCGGGTCAGGTTGATATCAATGTCGCACAATAAGACACGATAAGAAAAAGAGTTAGAACGGATTGAAACACGTTAACACGATGAGTCACGATAAGAAAAATATTAATTTAATTATTTCTTTATAACTAACTTTTTACATTACTTTTTTTGTTTTTTAGGAAACTATAAAATTCATATTTTATTTAATTGGAAAATGACAATTTTTATATCTATTTATATATTGATATTTTGTTTTAGATTTATTTTTTTTATTACTTATATTGGATGTACAATTTTAGTTTGGTTTATAATATTTTAAATTTTTTAACTTGACAATTGTAATGCATATTTTGTTTTCTTAACCATGATATATATTTAATATAGCTTTAATTCGTAATATTTTACATATTTTGAATTCACAGTTATTAATTATGTTAAATTTTAGTATGCTAATATATTTTTTTAAGATGTTTAGCATATCATTTAAATATGTATTTAGGCTTAGTAGACACGAATTAAACACAATACGAATACGGAACGTCACGACATGACACGAACACAGTTCAACACAAATGCTTAACAGGTTGGATTCGAGTGAAAAAAAATTTGACACGACCACAAAACGACACTACACAAACACAATTCAACATAATACGTTGTCAAGCCTAATTAGCACCCTAGTTACTATAATATGCAAATAATACATGTGTATACGATTTTTTTTTATTTTTTTTAAAGTTCATATTTTCAGTATTGATTTTGACTGTATGGAAAAAAAATGCAATTTAAAATAAAAAAGTTTAAAATACATATAATATTTTATTCCATATAAAAATACGTTAAAAAAATCTTAATGAAAAAATTTTAAAAAAATATAACTTTTTAATACTCTCTAACAAATTTATTTCTTTTCAGTTTATCATTTAATTGAAAAGCAAGATTTCAATAGTGGTGCAAAAAATTTCAATTAAAAAATGTCCTTTTAATTAGAATATATAAAATACGTTTGATATGATGTATTATATTATATAGTACTGTATTATTGTGCATTGTATTAGTCTTTATTATATTAATTTGTACTGTATTAGTATGCATATTTATTATACAGCGTTTAGTGCAAAATTGTATTAACTTGTATTATTATATTATGTTTAAAAAATAAAATTAAATAAATTTATGATGTTATTAATTATACTCTTTTATAATTTAGCTAAAATAATTATATTATTTAAAATAATATTTATAAACCAACAAAAAGAACCACTTTTCTAAATTTTTATTATTTTTACTCATGTAATTTTTAAAAATAATTATATTATCCATGATATACTAGATTAATTTTTTATTATTATTTGTGATAATTATTACATAATTTAAATTTGTAGAATACTAATAGAATTAATAAAATTTGAAATAATTAATTATATTTTAAAAAAGTGTTATATATATTAGTATATTAGTAAACAAAAATTATATATATATATATATATATTTAACAATCATTTGAAACTTTGCAAGCAATAGGGGGGGGAAAAAACTAAAAAAGACCCCAAAAAAAGGTAAAACTTTTTTTTTTGGTTAAAAATAAATGTTATTAAGCACAAAAAGCCCCTACAAGAAGGGATTACACATGGATACTTCCTATAAGATCTTAAGCATAAATGTCTTTGAGATCCTTGGGAAGACAGTCCAAATTAAAAGTCGAAAACAAAATATTACAATTACTTACAAGAACCTTCTTAGCAATATAATTAGCAAACCGATTTGTAATTCTAAGCTCCCACGACAGCTGCTACCCTTTTGCAATAAGGATGGCTCTACTGCATAAGATCAAGTCTCTAGTAAACCATCCAAGGGGCTCACGGGTAGACTTAATCTCATTCACCACTTCAAGAGCATTCAAAACGAAACAAATATTTTTCCAGGGTCTGTTGGCAACAAAGGTTAGCGCCTATTCTATTGCTTTCAACTCAACTTCACAAGCTGAGGTCGACTGAATCAGCTTAGAACAAGCCACAACCATCATCACACACTACTAGAGCAAAAGCTGCGTTTCCATCCAAAAATGTAGCATCACAATTTATCTTCATCCAGCCATGATTTGGAGTAGTCCACTTCATCTTTCTCTTTTGAACCGAGGGGAGGTTGAGTAATGGATGCCTCTAGTAAATTCTAAAATAAAGTGATTAAGATGTATTATAGCTTCCTTAATAGAATTCTTACCTGCAAAAAGGCAATCATTGCGGAATCTCCAAAAGCAATAAAAAAGGGACACCATGAATGATGAAAAGCTTGCTTTGTCCATATCTCTTCCGCACACTGATGAGGTTGGGTTAAGGCACATCTCGGCCAACTCCACCATGTTAGTAGCTGGCCAAGCATCACTTCTACCTCTCCAACTACAGGTGAAAGCCAATGCCCTTAGACAAGGGCATTCCTTAAACAAATGGAAAGTTATAACTTGTAAGGGAGAGAAAAGACAAAAATATTTAACTCGCAATTTGTCCCTCTGTATTACATAAACCCACACTCCCCTTTATATAAAAGAACCAAGTGTTTACCATATTATTCGTGTGCTCAACATTGTTTTATCATTTCGCCTTGTATGCATTTTTTAACCAAACATTAAATAGTATTATATTAACTATATTTGGTGTTCTAATGCAACGCACCAAACAAGCTTATAAAGTGATCTAACTAGTTTAGATTTTTTTAAATGACTAAATATTTATTGGGAACCATTTTTAATTTTGTAAATTGTAAGTCATGTTTGATATAATTTTTGTTTTTACTTTTGTTTCTCTTATATTTTTTTAAAAGGGCTTTATAAAAAAGTTAGTATTCATTAACTTTAATTCTGAAAGCCATAAGCACTTTTAAAAAATTATACAAATACTCCTAAAAACAGCTTTTGAACTCTAAAAACTGTTTTTGGCTTTCCAAAAACTATGCTAAACAGGATTGTAGTTTTGTTATGCCTCTACTACTATAGCGTTTCTCTTCTCTTTGATTTTGATATTTAATATATTTATTATAGGATTAAATGAGTTAGTTTTAATTTTTAATCTTTTAACTCTTGGTGTTATCTTTTTTTTTTGGTGAATGAAATGCTCTTTATGTTATGTGATTTATGTTATTAAACTACTATATTAAACGATTTTTGATTGTTTACATTGTTTATATGTTTTTATAATATATCAAATTATTATTATTTTGTTAATAATAATAGTTTTTTGTTATGTATATAAAAATTATTATTTTGAAAAATAAAATTGAATTATTTTGATAAATTATTTTAAAAGGGAGTTTTAGAGAAAATGCTTAAAAAAAATGAAGGCATACCCATCAGTTTAAATTTTTGCGAGAAGTGGTCAATTCAACTTAGTATTAGAGCTAAAGTCTTGAAGTTTAGATTACAAACTCAACAGATCCACCTAAGAAAAATTAAAAATACATGTAAAGATTGAAATGAGTCCAAAAAAAATCAAGTCTACATCATGTGATGGAGAGTGTTAAAAAAAATATAAATAATTTAATGATCCACTTTCTAATAATTTAACTTTTGAAATACCTCACATTAGCTACCTACCAAATTTATAAATCTGTGGTTAGCCAAATTTATACCGCATTTTATTTTAATAACGATTTATACATGTACATATAATATACCTATTTTTATCATCAAGTATTTTACTAACTATGATTAGCACTGGCCAGATGGATATTGTTAACGTGTTACAAATTTTATAATTTTTTTTCTCTCTTTTCAGTTTTTCTTTAAAATTTATATATACAATACGTTATCGATATAATAAAAAATTTAGAAAAATTGGTTTGTAGCTTCATTTAATTTAAGTGGTATATATAAAAATCATATATAATTTTTTCATCCCCTTTGTTTAACCGGTACTACATAAATATCATTATATTTTTCATATATTACATTAATTCAACCTTATATTATTCTAGTTTCCATGCAATATTACCTTTTCTTGTATGTACACAATTTTATTTTTAATTTTTTGAATTTTTTCATTATAAATTGTCACTTGTTTATAGTTAAATACAATTAACTAATATATTATTGACATTTGCACATATTTTCACTTAATTTACATGTAATTTTTTTTTTAAAATATTGCATACAAAAAGAATAACGGTATTACAAAATGGAATATAAAAAGGTGTTTCTATACTTTTTGAAAGTACGAAAGCATTTCTACAAAATTAATAAAACAAAAGGGGTGTTTTTGTTAATGTAGATGTGGTTTGCTAACATGGTTAGTTTTTAGTAGGGGTGGGCAAAATCCGAACTAAACCGTGAAACCGAATTAAATCGTTGCTTTTGGTTTGGTTTGGTTCAGTTTATAAAATAAAATGGTTTGGGTTGTTTTAGTATATAACCAAACCGCTACTAACGGTTTGGTTTGCAGTTTGGATAGTTTTTAGATCGAACCAACCCAAATAACATATTAATATATAATATATTTTTTATTTTTTATTATTAATATTATTAATTTAATAGATATTGCTGATAGTTTTACTTTTAATTTTAATATATTTTTTTATTTGATTTTTTTTTATCAATGTTTGAATTGTGAAATGTAATACTTTGTTTGAGATATTTGATATATTTTATGTTTTTTCTATTTATGTTTGGGATGTTTACAATTTTCATTTTGAATTGTAATACTTTGTTTGAGATGTTTGATGAATTTTATGTTTTTTTTCTTATGATAGTATGTTTACAATTTTCCTTTTGGACTATAAAATTAAATGTCGCAGTCCAAACCGCTAAACCAAACCGCACCAAACCGTTCTTAAACGGTTTGGTTTGAATGGTTTCAACGGTTTGGTTTGGTTTGTCATTAAGCTAAACCGCAAACTACAGTTTGGTCTGAATTTTTATAAAAAACCGAACCAAACCGGACCGTGCCCACCCCTAGTTTTTAGTATCATTATCATTAAGTTGTGTGTAATTTGTATATTTTATGTGCTAGAGCATCTTCAATGTGCTCTTTAAGAACTTCAGCCATATTTTTTTTAGTTCTAATAGACTTTTTAAATTAAAAATTAAAATAAAGAGTAGGGCTTGGCTCTCCAATGTAGAGAGGCAAACTCACTCTCTATATCTTCTTTTATTACTTTACAATTTTCTACACACACATAATTAAATATATTAATTAAAATTTAATATTTAAATTTTTTAAATACTATTTTAGTGTAAAAAGGATAAAAAAAATATGAATAATAATTGTTAATGGAAAAATGCAAAATAAAGAGTGATTACAAAGAATGCTGTTGGAGTTGACAAAAAAATTTCTTTTAATTCTTTTAAAATTCTTCAAAATGCTCNTTAAATTAATTATTTGTTGAAAAATGAAAAATAAAGAGTGATAACAAAGAGTGTTATTGGAGTTGAATAAACAATTCAAATCTTTATTTTATAAAATTCTCCAAATGCTCTTTATTTTAAAAATTATGATCTTAAAAGAAAGAGCACCATTGAAGATGTTCTTAGACATCTTAAACAACTATAAATTTTGAAGGGAAAAAGAAATACAATTTGAAGATATGATCAATCTGGTCTTTTTTTTTTTCTTAACTTTATGGCTAAGTTATATGTTTAACAAATTTTAACTACAACTAACTAAGAGCATCTACAATTGTCTCTTTAAAAGTATCTATTTTTTTTTTATTTAAAAGAAGCAATCTTCATTTTGACAACTCCAGTAGACTTTTCAAATGAAAAAAAATTAAATATATAACGAAATTTGACTCTCCAAATGTAAATAGCCAAATTCACTCTTCATATTAAATTTTTAATACACATATTTAATGTACTTATAATTTTCAATGTACATTTAATAATTTTATCTAATTTCATATTTTTTATATAACAAAACCCTTTAATTTACTGTATTTGTTTTGTACTATTCAAAAGAGAGAGAAAAAAAAAATTATTCATTGAGAAGTAAAAAATAAAGAATAATGATAAAGAGTATTGTTGAAGTTGGATAAAAAATTTCACTTTTTTTTATTAAATTTTCAAAGATGCTATTTGTTTAAAAAATTATGGTCTTTAGAATAAATAGCACTATTAAAAATGCTACGAGCATTTCTAATAAATTCTTTAAAAGCCTAATCTTTTTTATTTTAAAGAGCTAAATCTATTTTTCATTACTTCAATGGCCTCTTTAAATTAAAAAAATTTAACAATTACATGCAAAACTATCAAGGAGATGTGCCTTTTATTTAATATTTCTCTCA
>QANX01005266.1:146060-174352 GCA_003254975.1 Ochetophila trinervis | reverse complement strand
ATTTTTATAGTGAAATTGATAAAATATTTAATAAAATAAATATATTTTGAAGTTTTATTAAAATTTTCATACTTTAGTACAAATTTTTATCATTTTTTATCAATATTAATATTTTCACTGATATTTTTGTAATTTTGACATTTAATATTTATGTGGATATTGATATTGTTATCTTGCACCCAGTGTTGGAGGAACAATGACTGACTTGCTGATGGTGACCACTGAACCTCTAAATCCAATAGATTGTTAGAAGTAGGCTTGGCAACGTGTCGTATTGAACCGTGTTCGTGTCAAATTTTTTTCATCCGAACCCAACCCGTTAAGCATTCGTGTTGAATCGTGTTCGTGTCATGTTGTTTTGTATTCGTATCGTGTTTAATTCGTGTGTACTAAACCTAAATACATATTCAAATGATATGTTAAACATCTTTAAAAAAAATGTAAAATCTTACGAATTAAAGCTATATGGCTAAGAAAACAAAATATTCATTACAATTGTCAAGTTAAAAATATTCAAAATATTATAAACCAAACTAAAATTGTACATTGAATATAAGTAATAAAAAAGATAAAATTTAAAAACAAAATATCAATATATAAATAGATATAAAAAATTTCATTTTCCAATGAAATAAAATATAAATTTAATAGTTTCTTAAAAAAATAAAAAATAATGTAAAAAGTTAGTTATAAAAAAATAATTAAATTAATATTTTTTTATCCTTTTTTTATCATGTCTTTGTGACAGTGATAATTAAATTATCGTGTCGTATCGTGCCGTGTAACATTGTGCAATGAAGATTAAAAGGTTTGGAAGTTTGTAACCAATATCATATGGAATTTCACCACGAAAATCATTCCAAGCCACAGCCAAATTAACCAATGAAGTAATATTGTAAATAGAAAGAGGAAAAGTACCAGTAAGATTGTTAATGGTGACATCGAGCTCTTCTAATCTTTGAAGCCGGCCTAACTCGCTAGGAAGGTTTCCACTAAGAGAATTGGTACCCAAATTTAAGTGTGTGAGCTACTCATTTTGCCTAAGTTTATAAAAACATATATAGTTAAATGAGAATTTAACCACCATCTAAAATATAAGTCAATCATACACATCTAAAGTAAAACTTCTAAAAATAAACTAGAAACAAGAAATATAAAACAATACCAAATGAGGGGTAAAGTTTTAACTTCCAATATAATATACCAATATAGAATAATGATCTATTAAGAATATGTTCCCAATATAAGATGGAAATATATTGACATGTCAAATGCTAATGTTGAAAATTTTGTCTCAATTAATGATTTAATACTAATATTATGATTGGGCAAGTGATATCCTTTAATACTTACCACATCACTAGGTACCTAACATAAAGTCATAATTAGGATCAAAACTGTACCATATGTTTAGAACATGTTCTCAACAGAACACTATCTATATCTTATATCATTTCTTAAAAACATAGTGTCCACTTATGTTGGGCAGCTAAGGGTTGTTATTTGTCTAACTATAATTTTATTATTAACTCATTAATTGAGGTGACACCTTTAACATTTGACACGTCAACACATTCTCACCTTATGTTGGAAATATGTTTCGAATAGAACAACTCTATTTCTCTCTCTCTCTCTCTCTCTCTATATATATATATATGTGTGTGTGTGTGTATATATATAGGTGTAATTTAGAAGTTATGATTTAGTAGCATATGTAGCCTAACTTATAGTAATATGACATAAAGGTCGAATCAAAATATTATGGATGATAATATTAAAATTTATTTTTATTTTCAAATACTAAAAGTTTAATATGAAAAAGTGAATCATTTAATGATAACTAATTAACTCGCTACATGTGTGTTGATCTATTGAAAATCTCTTTAAAAAAGAAAGGAAAATTTTATGTTTTTTTTTTGCCCCATTAGTATTGTTTCATATTAATAGGAGGCTATGCAATCCACTAAATCAAAACTATCATGTTGCTATTCTAATATACTTAAATCATAAATCTATTAACTTTTGATTATATTGCTCCATCGACAACTATTCATCTCATGCATTTCCACTCATGCCACTCTTGGTCTTTGGGTTGATCTGTATTGATTTTATTTTTAGTAAAATATCAGTGTAGAACCTTAATGTTTTACTTGGATGGCCTAGGATGTAATGGAAATTGGGAGGAAAAGTGCTTTAGCTAATTGACTAGGGGATTTTGTCTTTTCATGCATTGATTCAACATAAAATAGGGTATGGTTGGATATTGGGTGATAAGGTGACTGGGATTGTCTTTGGTTTATAGGTGTGAATGATTGGCTAGGAACTATTGCATACGGGTCATTTGTTGTGACTAAGGCTGACTGATTATTGGGTTTGATGGGGTTAATGGTGGTGAATAAACTGGGAATAAGATTTTGTTTAGGTGACTCAAGGTTGACTAATTGTTTTGTTTGGTTAAGGGTTGATGACTCTTGTTTGCTTATTGTTTTCTTCTTGTCGTCTATCCTTATATGTCTTTCCATGTAAGAATTCTCGGGTGAGAAAATCCGGGATGCTATTTTTTTCTCCTTGAATATATTCAATGTCAAAATAAAAAATATTTAATATAGATTGCCACCTGGCAAAAATTTATTTTGATTCAATATTTTTAACATATTTTTCTAACACATATTTAGCTTATTTGTAATCAATTCGAAGTAAAAAGTTTTGATTTAATAAATCATCTTGATATTTTGAAATATACAAAACGATCGATAATTTTTTTTAATGGTACTGTAATTGTTTTGAGCAGATGTCCAGGTTCTTGAACGAAATCGAACAATTTGTTCAGATGATTGAGAAATAAGCTTTTGTAATAGGATTCCTCCAAATCCAACTTCGGAGGCAACTGTTTGAACTATTTTGAATGAATTATTGGAGGGTATTCCTAAACAGGGTAATGACTTAATATAGTTCTTTATTTCTTGTACTATGGCGGTGTGTTTTTCTGTCCATGGTTCTGGGTTACTTTTTAATCTATTGAATAAAAGTTTACACTTAGCTCTAAGGTTTTCATAAAATTTTGCTACATAATTAAGTGATTCTAAAAATCTCTGTAACTGATTTTTATATTAAATTTATCAGCAAACTTGATTGCTCTATCTATAGATGTGATATAGCCTTGGTATATATTAAATCATAGGAATCTTATTTAAGTCTCAAATAGTTTTATCTTTGATGTTGATACTACTAAACCATTTTCTTTAATTATTTTAGCGAATTTATTCAAATGTTTCCAGTGTTGGTCTATTGAATGGGAAAATACTAATACATCATCTACGTAAACTAGTGTGAATTGACTATATGGATTAAATATATCATTCATTACATTTTGGAATTCACTAGAGCATTTTTTAATCCAAACGACATTACATTCCATTTGTAACTGCCAAATAGGGTTACAAAAGTTCTTTTGTATTTATCTTGATTACTAATTTGTATTTGCTAAAATCCTGACTTCATATCAAATTTAAAGAATATTGTAGCCTGAGTTATTTGTTTTTTAAATCTCTTTTATTTGGAATTGGGTATCTTATACATTCTAAAACTTCATTTAATGGTTTGTAATTAATTACTAGCATTGGGACTCCTCGTTCTAATTCAGCTTGTTTTTTATCATAGAAAGCTGAACATGACTAAGGAGATTTGCTGTTTTTAATAATTCATTTACTAAGTAATTCAGAAATTTGCTTTCTACAGTATTATAATATTTCTTCATTCATTTGGATCAATCTAGCTTTGGTTAGGATTTTTCTTTCATCAAATTTTTTAATATAGAGAAAATTAACTATATGTCTTTCCCTGTGCCAAAAGACATTTGATAGATTTGAGCATATTCCATTTATTAATTTTAATTCAATTTTTTAGTTTGTTGTTACAAGTTTTTATCTAAGAGTTGTTCTTCTATTTTTATATATTTAATTTCTTGTTGTAAATAGTTCAAACGATTGACCTTAGAGTTTATTAAATATAAGTTTATTGATATTGGATTTTCCTTTAAGATATTAATTTCATTAATTTATGTTTTGGTAATGAATTCAAAAATTACATTTTCTTCCATTGGTTGACCGATGATACTATCATTTTCTATGGTAAATGGGTTTAGTGTTATGAATGGAATTCCTAAAATTACTATGTCTGTTATATTTTTAATTAAAACAAAAGATGTTTTAAAACATATGTTATTTTGACATACATGTGCAAAACTGATTTTATATTTCATTTACATTTTACTATCATTTGCTGAAGCTAACATTTTTTTTTTGATTTTTCAAAGTATTTAATTGGATTATTCATTCTTGTATACAATTTAGATCTTCTCCTGAATCTATTAGAGCATAAGCTGTAAATTGAAAATATTTTATTTTTATTTTTATTTTAATATGTCATTTTCTATATATGTTGAATTCATGCCATACAATTGTTATGACTATCTATTTCTTCTATTTCATTGTCTTATAAATCTTCTTTAATAATTTTGTTGTCAACTATGTCTGTAACTTGTTGTTCTAATATTGTTGTTTGATTTTTTATTTCCTTAATTTCTGCTTTCAGTATTTTTATTTCATAATGTAAATCTACAATCATTATTTCTTTATTTTTGTTTTTAAATCTATTTAATGTTTCTAATAATCCAATTTTAGGTTGAATGTTTTTCTCTTGTCGTTTTTATTTTCATATTTTTATACTTTTTTAAATATTTTATTCTTTCTTCTGGATTGTCTAATTTTCGTAGTAACTCTAGTATGAGATCTTCTTCATTGTCTTTGTTTAGAACATTCACTGTTTTTCCTATGCAATATGTGTCTTGACATCCTAAATTAATATTGTCATCGTATGAAGATTTACTGGTTTGTGATTCATTTTCACTGGATGTTGCGATTATTTCTGATTCTAATTCATTTTCTGTATCATGTAACTCTAAAGCATTGATTAATTTTTGTTTCGCATCCTCTTCTATTTTTAGTTGATTGATCATATATTTAATTGTGCATTTATTAGCATAATGTCCATATTTATTACATTTAACTTTATCTTTTGAAAATACTGTTTTATTTTTTGTGTAAAATATTTTAGAATCTCTATCTCTATAAGAATTCCTAATGTTGTTACGTATTTCTTTTCTTATAATCATATTGGAGATATTTATTTGGCTTTTCTAAGCTTTCTTTTTGGTTGAATTTTCTTCTTCTGGAAGGAGGTAAGTCTTTTAATACGTATTGAGTACAAAATGTAACTAATTTATATCGTGCTTTATTTTTATCCTTATTTACTTGTTTAGTTATTTTCATATCAATGCACATTTTTAATCCTTCTTTTTTGATTAATGAGATTATATCTTTATATGTTATTGAATCATAATTGATATATCCTTATTCATTGCTAAGAATGTCTCTAATCTTATGAGAAAATAAACTAGGTAAACAATTAATAAATTTTTCTTTCCAAAATGGTTGGTTGCTATAATTTCTCATCATTACTTTCTTTATGAAGATTGATGCATACCAATCAAAATCACTTAATGTTGGACATTTTAGATTAGTTAACTGATCATGTAATCTAGTGGAAACATATGCAGGTGTTCCTATGAAATGTTTTATGATTGTATACAATAATGTATTGACTCCATCTGGTATTCCTTGTTCTATTTCATTGAAAATGGGCATTCCATCTCATCTTTTTTTACTGCATAAATTATTGTATTTCGTGATTCTTCTGTGAGATGTTTTTCCCACCAGAAGTGAAAGACTCTGGTAAATCCTATTACTATTAATTCAACTATTTATGGTTGTAATAAATCATAATTTTTTAAATAACAATTTGCTGTCATTGATATATAATTTAGTTTGTTCAACATTTTGTGTTCGGATAAATTGTCAATGTCCCATTCATAGAGTTTTTCTAGTGATACTGAAAACTGGCTTTTGTTCGGTGTTTCTTGTATGTCTAAAGGTACTGATTTTGGTGTCAAATCTGTAACTAGTTTTACATATTTCTTTTTAATCCTTTCTAGATTTTGCTGTGATTGTTTATCAGATTCATATTCATTGGTTGTTTGTGGATTGTCTTATATTATTGATAACGAAGAACTTGATTCTTCTTTTGTCTGTTGGATAAGTTCATCTATCATTTTAGCTTTTAGTGAAGGTTTATTTCTTAGATGATAAGTATGAGTTTATTTTATATGTAGATTTCCTCATTGTTTTCCTATTGTGATCAAACTTTGATTAGTGTAATTATTTTGTTCAATTATTTTTTTAATTTCTTTTGATTGTTCGTCTTTTTTATTAAATATTTTAAATGGTGATGCAATTATTGGGGTATGTGTAGCTGAGACAATTGTTATTTTATTTGATTTTATCGACCTTTCTTTGGTTAAGATAACTAGAGATTTATTGTTTTCATAATGATTTTTCAAAAATTCAAAAAATGGTATGTTTATTTTTAGTTGGGTCATTACTTGCTTCCAATTTTGCCAAATTTTCTCTTTTTCTCTTTTTCAAATTTTTCATATTTCTGTCTATATTTTGTTCATTTTTGTTCGTTTGTTTGTGACATCATTTCTATATCTAGTTTTTTCCAATTAGGCTTAAATGGTTTACTACTTGTATTTAATCTTGGATCAATAAAGTCTGATTCTGTAGGTGAGGTATGATCCTTATTTTCTTGTCTATAAATTGAGTGAGTAACTTGGGATGTTGTTTGTATTGATTTTAGTTTTAATTTTTTAATTTCCTCTTCTAGTTCTCTAATCTTTAATTTTTGTAATTCTTTTTCTAAGTCTTGGTCTTTTCTTGATATATTTTTAGTTGTTATTGACTCAATTTTAGGAGTATGAGTGAAGGTTCTTCTAGATGTTGATGTGGACTGTCTAGTTGCTGAATCAAAAGTTATTTTTATAGTTCCATCTAAATATTGTTGTATATAGTCATTTTTGCCTAAGACATTTTGTATTAGTCTTACTAGTTATACGTTGACTAAAGTCCACTATGAGGTTAGTGTTATATCAGTCTATTTTATGGCTCTAGGTATAGTAATTTTAGTGTTTTTATAATTACTTTGTATTAAAACTATTTGACCTTTATTTGTATTTTTCTTAGCCTGGAAATTCATGTTTGTTCCAGAGACTTTATAGTTTATCCTATATATTAAAGCTAGGGGTTGTATTCTTTCTAATATATTATATCCATTTGTTTTTATATTTAAAGTTAATATTTTGAGTATGTGTGGGTCTGTCAGACTTATTGTGAAATCATGGTAACAATTAAAATGAACTTGTCCATTACACAGACTAGTTTCAACTATTTCTAGGACACTATCATCAAATTGTAAGAATGTAGCATCTCTAAGATATAAAAGCATTGAGGCATTTAAACCTATTTTTGTTAATGGTTTAACTCCTATTTGGACTAATCCTATATGCAGGAAATTATATCCATCTTTTCTATATTTTTAATCATATTTTTATCAAATAATTGACATGTTTCATGTATTTTGCTAATAGCATAAGTTTTTCTATTGTTTTAACATGTGATTCACTTCTGAATGATACTAATGACCATGTTTGTTTATGATAAATCTCATTGTGGTTTACTGGGGGTATAGTCCATTTATGAAAATCTAAATCTTCATATTTTTGTTTATCATAACTGTAATGTTCTTCGTTAACTATCTTGGGTATTTCACTGATATTCTTAGAACTTGTACTAGTTCTAGAGCTAAAAGATTTTGATCTAAATAATCTATTTATGTTGCTATTATAATATACTTAAATCATAAATTTACTAACCTTTGATTATATTGCTCAATTGACAACTATTCTTCTCATGCCCTTCTGCTCGTGCCACTTTTGGTCTTATTGTTTGGAGAAAAGTGAACAAAGCAAACAAACAAAAAAAGTTAGGAAGATGAATATTTTAAGAACAAAAGAAATGAACTTGAACAGCTTACTCAGGTCGGAACTCTTAAAGATCTGATACCGATTATGTTGAAATAACTAAATTGAAATATAACTATGCAATATAACTAAATTGAAATATAACTAAATGAATTTATTAAAATATTGCTTGAAAAATGAATTCTAATACAAATGAAAACTTAATTGAAATTACATGGAATGATTTTTGTTGACAATTTTGAAAGATGACTGATAATCAATAACTGAAATTTAAACTTACAAAAAATTGAAATTGAAATTTTACAAAAGAACTAAAACTCTCTCGGAACTTCTCAAAATTGTATTGAAAAATTGCCAATTTTGGATTGATTATGTTAAAATAGGTCGGGACTCTTAAAGAAAACAAAAGAAAGCTTAGAAAAGCCAAATAGATATCGTAAATATGATTATAAAACTAGAAATAATTACAACAATAGGAATTCTTACAGAGATAGAGATTCTAAAAATTTTTACACAAAAAATAAAACAGTCTTTTCAAAAGATAAAGTAAAATGTTATAAATGTAATAAATACGGATATTATGCTAATAAATGCACAATTAAATGAATGATCAATCAACTAAAAATAGAAGAGGATAAGAAACAAAAATTATTCAATGCTTTAGAGTTACATGATACAGAAAATGAATTAGAATCAGAAATAATCACAACATCCAATGAAAATGAATCAAAAACCAGTAAATATTCATATGATGAGAATAT
Source organism: Ochetophila trinervis (assembly GCA_003254975.1). Classification (NCBI taxonomy): domain Eukaryota; kingdom Viridiplantae; phylum Streptophyta; class Magnoliopsida; order Rosales; family Rhamnaceae; genus Ochetophila; species Ochetophila trinervis. The sequence goes on along the minus strand of QANX01005266.1, from coordinate 165,655 downwards.
AAATTTAGGATGTCAAGACACATGTTGCATAGACAAAATAATGAGCGTTCTAAACAAAGATGATAAAAGAAGATCTCATATTAGAGTTACTAGGAAAATTAGACAATCGAGAATAAAGAATAAAATACTTTAAAAAGTATAAAAATATGATAATAAAACGATTAAGAGAAAAACATTCAACCTAAAATTGGATTATTAGAAACATTAAATAGATTTAAAAACAAAAATAAAGAAATAACGATTTCATAATTACACTATGAAATAAAAATACTAAAAGCATAAATTAAGGAAATGAAAAATCAAACAAAAATATTAGAACAAGTTACAAACCTAGTTGACAACAAAATAATTAAAGAAGATCTACAAAACAATGAGATAGAAGAAATAGATAGCCATAACAATTGTATGGCAAGAATCCAACATATAAAATATAGAAAATGACATAACAAAATAAAAATAATAATAAAAGATTTTCAATTTACAACCTATGCTCTAATAAATTCAGGAGCATATCTAAATTGTATACATGAATGAATACATATAAATACTTTGAAAAATAAAATAAAAAGGTTATCTACAGCAAATGGTAGTAAAATGCAACTGAAATATGAAATCAGTAATGCACATGTATGTCAAAATAACATATATTTTAAAACATCTTTCATTTTAATTAAAAATATGATAGACATAATAATTTTAGGAATGTTATTCATAACACTATTATACCCATTTACCATAGTAAATGATAGTATCATCAGTCAACCTATGGGAGAAAATATAATTTTCGAATTCATTACCAAAAAAAAAATTAATGAAACTAATATCTTAAAGGAAAATTCAATATCAAAAAACTTATATTTAATAAACTCTAAGGTCAATCGTTTGAACTATTTACAACAAGAAATTAAATATGTAAAAATAGAAGAACAACTCTTAGATAAAAACTTGCAACAACAAATTAAAAATTTTGAATTAAAATTAATTAATGAAATATGCTCAGATCTACCAAATCCCTTTTGGCATAGGAAAATACATATAGTTAGTTTTCCCTATATTAAAAAAATTGATGAAAGAAAAATCCCAACCAAAGTTAGACCCATCCAAATAAAAGAAGAAAAACTAGAATACTATAGAAAAGAAATCTTTGAATTACTTAGTAAATGAATTATTAGAAACAACAAATCCCCTTGGTCATGTTTAGCCTTCTAAGTTAAAAAACAAACAGAGTTAGAATGAGGAGTCCCAAGGCTAGTAATTAATTACAAACCATAAAATGAAGCTTTAGAATGAATAAGATACCCAATTCAAAATAAAAGAGATTTAATTAAAAGAATAGCTCATACTACAATATTCTCTAAATGAGATATGAAGTCAGAATTTTGATAAATACAAAACAGCTTTTGTAACCCCATTTAGCCATTAGGAATGGAATGTAATGTTGTTTGGATTAAAAAATGCTCTAGTGAATTCCAATAAATAATGAATGATATATTTAATCCATATAGTCAATTCACACTAGTTTACATAAATTATGTATTAGTATTTTCCCATTCAATATATCAACACTGGAAATATCTGAATAAATTCGCTAAAATAATTAAAGAAAATAGTTTAGTTGTATCAGCATCAAAGATAAAACTATTTTAGACTAAAATAAGATTCCTAGGATTTAATAAATACCAAGGCCAGATCACACCTATAGATAGAGCAATCCAGTTTGCTTATAAATTTCTAGATCAACACTTAGATAAAAATGTGTTACAAATATTTTAGGATCACTTAATTATGTAGCGGAATTTTATGAAAAGCTCATAACTATGGTGTACATATGTATTAAATGGAAATAATTGGAAAGTTACTTGGAAATTGAAAAGTAACAAGCTTTTAGGCTTGTTAGAGTTTAGAGAATAAGAATATTTTAAAGCATTTCTAATAGGATGTAGAATGCTAAAGTTAATATATCACATAAGCAAATATAAATATTATTTTAAAAAAATATGCTCTAATGGTAATGTCTAAAATAGATTTCAAGCTGACATGACTTAAACATTGTCAAGGTAAATGTCTACTTCTGGAGGCTTTGTCAGACATTGTCAAGTTTCTCAAAATATAAAATTTATCTTAAAAATTTAATTTGTTCAAAAACAAAAAATATTTAAGAAAATATATAATTAATTAATAACCATAAATAGTCTTTATGCATATTACATTGGAGAATAATTTTTGAACTGATTGTTTATTTATACCATCTAGATTTAAACAATGTCTATTTTATGTCATATATACTGCAATCTTCATTTTTCATTGGAGATGCTTTTATGGACAATCCATTGCTAATTTTCGAGACAGAAATTATGACTAAACATCAAGACCAGATAATCAATTCATTAATAAATGTCTATATTCTATTGTATGAGTACTCTTGTTTGTGTCAATTTTTTTAGTTTTATGTATTTTAATATTTTTTAAAATTTAATTTGTCAATTTAAAAATTACTACAATTAATTTGTATTGTTTAACACTTTTAAATTTTCAAAAATATTACACATTAATCTAATGGAGTCAAAATTTATTAAATTTAACTTAATTAAAATAAAATAAAAATATTAAATATTCAAATTAATTATAATAGTATTTATATGAATAAATTAAATTTTAAAAAATAATAAATTACCTTCAACTTTATTTTATTTTATTTTTTTTTTTGTTTTGGTAAACTAATGTGTTACATATATGATGGGTAGAGTATTCAGTGGATTTGGATCGTGGAGGACTGAGGGACGAAGTCGCTAAGTTATCCCCTAAGACTTAAAAAGTCATGATATATTGTACCTCTCATAATGACAATCAAAGTAACGCACTCATGACTTGTTCAAGACAGCTGATCAATTAGCAATGATGACTAATGATATCTTTTAGATTTTGAATTCAAAACCGGATAATAATATCTTTTATCCCGATTTATTAAAAAAATAAAAATAAAAAAACTAGTTTGTTGGAACATTTATGATGAGTGCTAGAGTTTGCAAATAAAATCTCAATTAAAGATGAAAATTTAAAAAAAAATTTAAGTGGCTTGAGTTATTTTTTTATTAGATTAAATTTTTAGAGTGTACCTTCAAATTTTAACAAGTGGTATTAAAACTGAAATCCAAATATAACTATATTTATGCATGAGATGAACTCCAAGCTGAATTAATAAGTGGTGAGATGGTGAAGAATAATTTTATGATCAACGATCAAAATTTAATGATGAAAAATTCATGCCGAGTTGGGCGATAGGACTTCCATGCGAGTCTTTTTATGGAGGAGGCCATACCATAAAGCTTCATAATTCTAAAAAAGGAGCATGTAGTCTTCAGGTAAGGAGATGATAATTAAAGTGTGCGAACAAAATTCCATATTAGTTAAACATGAAAAATCTAATAAATATATGAAAAGCTTAGATTTCTTTGGCCGTTGAGTTGACCTATTTAAATGGAACTTCAAAGCTTAACAATAATAGACCTAACAAAATTTACATCATATGAAAACATGATACAATCCTTATGGTAGATTAACCCTTCAAGTCCTTCTCTTAGATACCCTTTGTATGCTAATCCAAAGCTTTCATTTCCAATCAAATTTGACTCTGAATTCCCAGTCATCTCACGTAGTTCATACGAAACCACCTGAAATTGTCTTTTTTTATGTTTCAGAAATTCCCAGTCATTCACGTAGTTCTTCCTCATATTTCAAATGTGTCATCACCAATAATGTCAAGCTGGCATTAACGTTTTTAAAAACTTGCTGAAAAGTCTTCCACACAAGAGGTGGAAACTTTGGAGTAGAGAACAAGCTAAGCGGACGACTTTACTATACATGACATGAGGAGTTTACTAAGCCGTATTGATTGGTGAAGAGACTTACTATTTGGATTGAATTAACACATTTTTCAATTTTCTGGAAGACATATATATGGAATTTCTATGCTAGCTGCTATGATATTATGCTAAGAGTATTCAAATGGAATGTAACTTACAATTTGGAGTCGAAGAAGACATTTGGCAAATTTATGGAAGACATACACATGGAACTTTTATACTAGTTGCTATAGTACTATGCTAATAGCACATCTTCAATGTGAATTGAAAAAATAAACATGCTATATAAGTAAATGAATAGTATTTTTTTAAAAATTTTTATCTAATAATAATGTATAAAATAAATATCAAGCTGATGTACTTTAATAATTATGTGGATTGCTAAATAAATTTTGTCATTTAAGAAAAATAAAAAGCCATTTTAAAAACTCTCCAATAATTTTGTTTAATTTGTCAAACTAGTGTGGCAAAATAAAAAAATTACATTTTCAAACTAACCGTCTTTCACTTTTATAATGTTTGCCATATTGTATTACTGACAAAAAATATTAAAACAATCCAAGAGTATAATATTTTTTCTTAAAAAAAGAAAAATAGATAGACATATCAAACAAAACCATTGAAGACTGATTTTCAAATTAACTGTTTATTAAGTAGAGATATATGTACCACATAGACAATAATAGTCTTTTCAATTTTTATGTCATATAAATCACAATCTATAAAGTTATTGGAAACTTTCTATGTTCTTTAATCACATGTTGTTCTTTCGTTTTGTTTAATTAGGTTGGATCTATTTTTAAAGTTAAATCTAAATGGTTAATTTTATAGGTTATTAGTATAATATTATTAGGTCCTGTTTGGACCACATACTTAAATTTTCTAAATTAATATTTTTGTTTATTAAAAATATTAATTTTTTGTATTTAAGTAAACTTATACTTGTCCCACATCGTTTAAAGAAAAAAAAAAGTGAAAGTTGTACAAGTATAAATACAAAATTTGGATATTGAAAATGGAAAAAGTCCCACATCGAAAGCAGAAGGGTTTGGTGAGCCATCTCTTCTTATATAAATTGGAGCTTCACCAACTTGGAAAAGGGGACTCGCGCATCCACACACACCAGAAAACATAGACTACTTAGTTTATTCTCGTTAGAATTTACTTCGAGTAGTCAAGTGTTTAGTTGAAAATTTTAATTTAAAAGTCCTTTGATCTGAAAGGCAATCTGTAACCTTTAATTATTTTGTTCTCAATAATTAATACAATCGTTCTGATTTAAGTCTGATATTAATTGACGCACATTTTATTTATTTCTTTGGACTGTCATAGGTTCGAAGTGGCACGCCCGCACACTTGAGACAACTGATTGTTGTGTTTTACACCAACATATCTTTTGGCACGCCCGGTGGGACATATTTTTTCGACTGAGAAAATGGTGCAGACTCGTTCCAAGAATCAGGAATCCGACAACCACGGCGGCATTAGCAGCCGAAACGTGTCGGATGAGGATGGAATTGAAAGGGAAGCTGACAAGGCTCCGGACACGACAGAGATGTCTACCCAGGATTCAATTCGCGAGCTGTCCCGGAAGATGGAGGCATACCAGGAGACCCAGCAGCAAACGTTGCAAGGAATCTTGGAATTGTTGCTCCAGCAGGTGCAGACAACCCAAGCTGCGTCGAATGGCGCAAGGCCAACTAACGGCCATGAGGAACAACAGGTGCAGGCTTTTCAGGCCGTACCCAATGGCAACACGCCAAGGACTGAGGCACCGGCCTTTCAGGCCGGGTCTAGTGGAAACGATGTAAGGTTTATGCCTGAACGGCAAGTCCAACCTTACATTCCCCCACCGGCAAGGAACAATGTTCTTGCCGGGGGGCATGCTGATAACCAAGGCCAGACCGTGAGGGATGGTCAGGAAGAAAATTTGACACAAGCTTTTCAAACTGTACCCAACATACATGGAAGGAGAGCGGATGTTCCGACATATGGAAACCTACCCCTCGGAACCAAGTTCATGGCCGGGGGCATGCGGAGCATTTTGGACAAAACTATAGGAATGGACATTACGATGCCCATGCTTATCAAGCAGACTTCCACGCCCCAGCGCGGAGGAATGGACCGAACTGGATGAACCACGGCCAAAGCATAGACCGGGAAGCCGTTGAGACCATCATCCAAGAGATGATGGGTCCTGCATTCAGACGGACCGAACGTCCATCTTATAGGAGGCCATACCCCGATGCTTTCGACCGGATCGAATTTCCTAGGGGATTCAGGTTTCCTGACTTCACCCTATTTTCTGGCGAGGAAAGACAATCCACTGTCGAGCACATAGGCCGTTTCACTATCCAATGCGGAGAAGCAGCGGCCAATGATCTCCTAAAGCTGCGACTATTTGCTAATTCTTTGACAGGTCCAGCTTTCACTTGGTACATCAATCTGCAGCCAAACTCAATTCACAGCTGGCAAGAATTGGAGCAGAAGTTCCACGAGCAGTTCTACAGGATTGAGCTGGAGATTTCCATGGCTGACTTATCGCGCTTGTGTCAAATGGATGGAGAGTCGGTGCAGTTATTTATAACCCGATTCAAGAAGGCAAGGATCAGATGTCACCTGGACATACCAGAGCGGGAGTTCGTCAAGCTAGCACAAGGCGGACTGAGCTACAAACTTCGAAAGAAGTTTGAGGGGACAGAATTCCATGACTTGTTCGAGTTGGTCTCTCGAGCCACTCGATATGAAGGCATCCTGAAAGAGGAGTACCAGAGGAAGAACTCGTCCAGAGGGTCATACTACAAGGACCCGAATACTGAAATTCACTTGGTGGAAGCTGAGGACCAAGAAAGCGGAGATGGAACATTTGAAGTGGATGCGGCGGAAGTAATAACCACACATCCACATGTCTGCAAGGCTCTTGCTAGACCAGTAAGGAGCCAAAAAGTTCCACAGCTGGTGATGGACACGAGAAAGAATCGGGTCGAACCAGAAAAGGTCTACAGTTTTGACATTTCTAAAGTTGACCTGATCTTTGACCATCTGTTGGCCGACAAGGTAATTAAATTACCTGACGGCCATATTCTACCTACAGCGGAAGAGATGAAGAAGAAGTCATACTGCAAATGGCATGGCATGTGGTAGCATCAGACTACCAATTGCGTAGTCTTTCGGAATATTATTCAGACATTGATCGAGAAGGGGACACTAAAGTTCCCAGAGAAAGGGAAAAAAATAATGGAAGTGGATAGTAATCCTTTCCCATCGGCCGAAGCGAACATGGTTTTGGCCAATATTTCAGACTTGGCAAAACCCAGAGTAAGGATAGATCTACGACAGACGTCATCTGGAAGAGTCTGGAAAAGAGATGTCAAGCTTAGAAGAGAGTATTCGGCCGAAAAGGCCGAATCTTCTTCTAAGGTACTTTGTAACCGGTGTAAGCATAAGGTTCAGGAAGGAAGAACGAGGCGTTCGGCAAGGAGTGAAAACCTGAACATGTCGAAACCACCACTAGGAAGCCACAGGCAGAAATCCGTTTTCCAGCGCCTGGGAACAAAGTTGCACGACGGTAAAGGTGAACGATCGACACCAGGGGGGGCAATGTGAGCCTAACCTCCAAGTCACTTTTTCTAGAAACCATCCGACAATATTGGTTTACCAGAAGGTCGAGAAGCCAAGAACTTTTAGGCCGCCAATTACAGAGGTAGATCGTTGGTACCAAGCAGGACATGGCTCTTATCAACCACCTACCAAAACTCAAAAGAGAAGGATGCAGCGCCAGCATGCCGAGGCGAAGAGAATGGCTGAGGAAGCAAAGACTGGTGAGAATGCCGTCGAAAAATGGCCTATAACGATAGTTCAACCAGAAAACACAAAGGATGATAATGTGTTGAAGGAACTGGAGTCACACCTTTGTGGTACGGAGGGGAGACCAGAAAATCTAAAAAAATTGGCTGCAGCTTCAACTCAGAAAGTTGTCGCCTCATCTGGAGCTTCAGGGACAAAAAAGCGGCGTAATGTTTGGGTTAGAAAACAAAGCGCTGAGATGATCTCATGTCTGAGAGACTTGGATGAGGATATAACTGAAGAAGACATGGTAGTTTCCTCTATCGACAAAGCTTTGACGATTAAATTTGGAGCTATGGATGAGGTGGCCATTAACATGGTTACTATTCTGCCACTGACGTTTGAAGCTCATCCCAACCAAGCAAGTGTGATGGAAGGAGATGTCGTCGAAACTGGAGACGTCAGGGCAACAATTGCAGAAGGTTCCAAGTCTTCAACAAAAGAACCAGGTCATTCTAGCTCCCAACGGATAGTGTTTGAAAAGCCAACTGAAGGGATGGCGCAACATCTGAAGCCTCTTTACATCAACGCTCATTTCGATGGAGTACCTATTAATAAGGTTTTGGTAGACAATGGAGCAGCGGTAAATATTTTGCCGGTTTCCATGTTAGCTAAACTATGTAAGAGTGAGCATGATCTCGTCCCAACTGATTTGACTGTCAGTAACTTCCAAGGAGGAATCACTAAGGCTAAAGGCGTTTTGCCTATAGAGATTACCGTGGGGAAAAAATCTACCATGACCACATTTTTTGTGGTAGAGTCCAGATCCAGCTACAATGCATTATTGGGGCGGGATTGGATTCATGCAAGCTTGTGCGTACCGTCTTCGTTGAACCAGGCGTTATGGTTTTGGAATGGCGAAAATGTTGAAGTGGTTCAGGCCGATAGCCGACCTTTCTTAGTCAGTGCCAATGCAGTTGAGGCTTGGTACTATGAAGAAGAAGTTGGCATTGTCCAATTTTTTGGCAATAATAAACATGGCCGTCCTACAGGGGTTACGGCCTGGAAGGATGTCAGGGTACCTCACAAGATGGCGAAAGAAGTTTGTGATGAGTTGGCACGACCAACAATTGCCCAGATGTCAAAGCTGAATACAAAGAGTTTCCAATGAATATACACCATAATGAAGAAGAGAAAACGATAGCGGTCCATACCACTATTAGGAAACTTGTGGCATACATGGCAGAAAAGAGGTTGGAAAGTAATTCGGCTATTGATTTGGCCGAATGCATCATGGAGGATGACTCTGGGGTTGAATTGGAATTCATCTTTGATGATATCCAATTGGCACCAAAAAAGACGGATGACTCCAAGGCCGAGGTTCAGGATCCATTGCTAGAAGTAAATTTGGGAACTGACGAAGATCCTAGACCAACTTTTGTAAGTAGCCTTTTAGAGATTAAGCTGTAGGCTGAAATCATTGAGCTTTTAAATGAGTTCAAAGATTGTTTTGCTTGGAATTACCATGACATGCATGGTTTAGACAGAAAATTGGTGGAACATCGTCTGCCAATTAAAGAAGGATTTCGGCCATTTAAGCAACCACCAAGGAGAATGTCGCCAGAGGTCATGCTCAAAGTGAAGGAAAAAATCAAAAGATTGGTCAAAGCCGGCTTCATCCGAACGGCTCGCTATGTAGAATGGTTGGCCAATATAGTCCCAGTTGTAAAGAAGAATGGGAAACTCAGAATATGCATTGACTTCCGAAATTTGAACTTCGCTACGCCCAAAGATGAATATCCAATGCCAGTAGCTGATTTATTAGTAGATGGGGCAGCTAAGCATGAGATTCTTTCTTTCATGGACGGACACTCCCGATATAACCAGATTTTCATTGCAGAAGATGATGTTGCCAAGACTGCATTTAGATGTCCTGGTGCAATCGGAACGTTCGAATGGGTTGTCATGCCTTTTGGTCTGAAGAATGCAGGAGCTACTTATCAGAGAGCGATGAATGCAATCTTCCATGACATGATCGGACCGCTTTTAGAAGTTTATATTGATGATGTCGTGGTGAAATTGGACGTCCGGCAAGGTCACGTGGCCGACTTGAGAAAGGCGTTTGAGCGAATGAGGAAACATAAGCTAAAGATGAACCCTCAAAATTGTGCATTCGGAGTCTCGGCAGGAAATTTTCTAGGCTTCCTAGTCCATCAGAGAGGCATTGAGGTGGATAAAAATAAAGCTCGGGCGATCGTAGAAGCCAAGCCTCCTCGGAATAAGAAAGAATTGCAGAGCGTAATTGGAAAAATCAATTTTCTCAGAAAATTTATTTCAAACTCATCTGGGAAAATTCAAGCTTTTTCGGCTTTGTTGAAGCTGAAAGATGAAGATGAATTTAGATGGGAGAGTCATCATTAGGAAGCATTCAATCGCATCAAAGAGTATTTGGCCAATCCACCAGTTATTATGCCACCGCGTAAGGGCCAGCCACTCAAACTTTATGTATCGGCTGCAGAAAACTCTGTCGGATGTTTGTTAGCTCAGGATAATGAACTTGGAAAGGAACAGGCGGTGTATTACTTGAGTAGAGTCCTCACGTCAAACGAGCTAAAGTACTCTCCGATTGAGAAATTATGTTTAGCATTATATTTTGCAGCAACAAAGTTACGGCATTATATGTTGCCGACTAGGGTAATTATCGTTTCCCAGACTGACCTTATAAAATACATGTTGTCAAAGCCTATCATCAGAGGACGAATTGGAAAGTGGACAATAGCTTTGTCAGAATTTGCTTTCAAATATGTGTCTCAAAAGGCGATGAAAGGTCAGGCCCTAGCAGATTTTTTGGCTGACCACCCTTGTTTGAAAGTAGAAGGAGAGAAGGATCCGGTCGAGATAGCTTTAATTTCTCTTACACCATGGAAGTTAAGTTTTGACGGATCGAGAACTCTTACTTCTGCAGGAGTTGGGATCGTCATATAGTCTCCAATGGGGAGAAAGACAAAATTTTCTTTCCAACTCACTTTTGAATGTTCAAATAATCAAGCCGAGTATGAAGCTTTGATTATTAGCCTGGAAATTTTAAAGGAGATGGGGGCATCTACAGTCGAGATAATGGGTGACTCACTTTTGGCTTTGAAGCAGTTGACAGGTGAATATCAATGTCGTAGTTGGGCTTTATCACCATACTACATGGTAGCCGATCAGTTGATCCAAAGTTTTGACGATGTGGTTTTTTGGCATATCCCGAGAGAATTGAATTGGGAGGCAAATGAGATGGCTCAAATTGCTTCAGGAATCCATATTCCAGAGGAGTTGATGGAGAGGATCATCAGCATACAGAAGAGGGATCTTTCTTCATTGCAAGAGAGGAATGTGACGGGAGACATCTTTTGTATAGAGATTGACAAAAACAATTGGAGATTTCCGTTGATGAATTATTTGGAGAATCCAAGCCAAAAAACTGAAAGGAAAATTCGGCTGAGAGCGGTGAAGTACGTCCTATTTGACAAAGAGTTGTACAAAAAAGGACAAGATGACCTGCTTTTAAAGTGTTTGGGCAAACATGAAGCAATGCTAGTGATGGCTGAAGTGCATGAAGGTATTTGTGGAGCACACCAAGCTGGAACAAAGATGAGATGGCTAATCAGGAGACATGGCTATTACTGGCCAACTATCCTGTCCGACTGCATCAAGTATGCCAAAGGGTGCACAGCTTGTCAACGTCACGGCCCAGTACAGCACATTCCGGCCGTTCCTCTCAACCCTATAATTAAGCCGTGGCCATTCCGAGGATGGGCCATGGATTTGATTGAAAAAGTGTATCCTCTATCTAGCAAGCAACACACATTTATCATCGTCGCCACTGATTACTTCACTAAGTGGGTTGAGGCACGGCCGATGAAGTCAGTAAGTCAAGTTGATGTGATCAAATTCATCAAAGAAGACATAATCCATAGGTTTGGTATACCAGAATCCATTACTGCCGATCGTGGAACGGTATTTACTGGTGAAGCGGTGGAATCATTTGCCAAAGAATATGGGATAAAGTTAACCCATTCGACCCCATATTTTGCCCAAGCTAATGGTCAGGCTGAAGCAACAAATAAAGTTTTGAAGGGGATTCTTGAAAAGATGGTGGATGATAATCCAAGAGAATGGCATGATTTATTGTCTGAAACCCTTTGGGCATACAGAATGTCAAAAAGGTCAGGAACCGGCACAACGCCGTTCGCCTTGACATATGGGCATGATGCGGTTTTGCCAATGGAGGTAACGGTAAAATCTTTGCGTGTTGCTCAGCAAAATAATCTTACCTCAGCTGAGTATACTGAGGCCATGATGCAAGAGATAGAAGAACTTGATGAAGTAAGATTGACAGCTTTAGATCACCTCCAAATACAGAAGAAAGCCGTGGCACGTGCATACAACAAAAGAGTCCGCTTCAAAAGTTTCGGCGAAGGAGACCTAGTGTGGAAGGCAGTACTGCCTATTGGCTCAAAAGATCCAAGATATGGAAAATGGTCTCCTAACTGGGAAGGACCTTTCACTATTGCCGGAACAGTAGGAAAAGGTGCATATCAACTTCAAGATGTCGACGGATCAAAACATTTAAATCCGATCAATGGTCGCTTATTGAAAAAGTACTATCCGACTAGCTTGGAAGCCCGAGCAATACCAAAAGTTGGAGATACTTTGTTTAATCAGAGTTAGATCCATTTGCGTTGTAATTTTGTTTGATAAGTCAATAAAGTTAGGCCGAGTATTTTTTACGGCTAGTTACTAAAAAATTCATTTAGTTTGATTAGCTGGCCAATCTAGGCCGCTAGTTATTTATTTGTCCTTTTGTCAAGTTGAAGTAGCTTAGACTTAAGTCTGAATGATGGTTATTTTCTTTAACATGGATTTAACACAACTACGACATATTCAAGCCTGAGGCCGAATGTTCATGGCTAATTTCTAAAAAAAAATGTGATTAAATTCAGCAGTGCAATACTTGAAGTCAAATAAAGTTTATTATTCAAAACAAGACAATGTACATAAAAATGTCTAAATAAACTATTTATCTCTAAATGCTTCATAAGAGGTTTTCTTCAAGTTATCCCATGATGCATTACAGCGCTGAATTATCTCTTCGGCTTGTGATTTCTTGCTCCTGGCTACTTTAGTTTCTTCCTTGGTGCGAACAAGCCTCTCTCGGATGGAATGAGCCTCAGTGGACAATTGCTTGGCACGATCGACTTTTTCTTTAAAGTTAGCTTCTGCAATTGATAGTTTTTCTTTCAACCCTTTGATTTCAATTGCTAGAGCAGTGGCTTCTTTTTTCTTTGCCGAATGGTTAGCATGCATCGAGGCGAAGTCAGCCTGGAGGGTAGAAAGTGAAGTAAAAATGGTCTCAGCCTCTTCGATATCACATCGTGCAGTCAAGAAAGAGTCCACGTCTTGATCAAAAGAAGCATGAAATTCAGCGGCACAAGAACGGAGATTGTCATCTACTAATGAAGTCTTGCCGAGAATCTCAAACGATGTGAGTAGTTGGTTTCGCACGTCATATTCGGTAAGGACATCAAAATCCGATTCAAAGAAACCCCTGACATAGTTTAGTGCTCGTTGAACTGTATCAGTCTCAGCGTCATCTGAATCGGTCTCGTCGACAGCAGGAATTGCTACAGCCGGAGTAGGAGGGATTGGTCCAAGCAATTCTTCGACGTCAAGAAAAGTATCATCTCTAAGATCAAACTCGTCCAGAAAGGTTATGTCTTCCTGTTTTATATATATGATAAGTCTAAGCTATCATCAACTAAACAACTTGGAGTGTCAGGCAAAAAAGAGTACCTTGTAGTTGTTCTTTAGAGGATCCTCTATGACGGAAGGCGAGGCTGAAAGAAATGTGTTACGCACCAAGATCATCTCAGAAGGTGTGATCAAAGGAGAAGATGAGTTATTGCCCAAAGTGTGACCGACCTGTCAGAATCCAAAAGAAATTCATTGAAACAAACTGGCATGCATAACTAGGAGAATAAACTGAGGATAGAGTACCTCTTTTGAAACAACATCAGGGCATATATCTTTTGCTGGAGACAAGTCACCACAAGGAGACGATGCAATGGCCCTTTGGTCCTCGAAGGTGTGATGTGGATTTTCTTGGTTTAGACTGATAGATATATCACATCTTTTCCTTTTCTTAGAAGGAGTCTCAGGCGATATAGGTGATTCTGCAGAAGAGACTGTTGGAATGTTAACCTAAACACTTTAAGTAGAAAACTAGTTTGACATAAAGGACTTACCGTTATTTGGGGTCTGGCATGGAGAAAGAGGTAGTGATGGATCAGCTGGAAGCAAAGAACAACCGTCAGAAGCTTTAGTAGTAGGATCGTGTTTGGAGAAAACACGTGTGGCTACATCTTTGGCAGGACACCGAAACATGGAGTGTGTAATTTTTTCCCACCACTCGTCAAAGTTTCGAGTTACATTGAGATTGCACATGAAATGAGAGTACTTGAAAGAATAACTCGATCGTTTGAATGCAACATTGCATTTTTCATACTCATCTATGGTAGAGAAGGATGGCCGATGAATGGAGCATTGATTGAATGAAGACACCCATGGCACAGGGACAGCTTGACAAAGACCAAATTGCCGAGCAACAAGGTTCGGGCAGTAAACTTCCACGCCACATTGATTAGATTTAAACCTTCGGCCAAAAGGAAGATCTCGGTTGAGTAATATGCTAGACCAAATTAATTTTAATGACTTCATCCGTGGAAGGTTGCTTTCTACGCCTGAATCAGGTTTAAGTGCCGAGTCCAGCCAAGGAGGAAGGAATGAGTATTTGGTTGGCTCAGTAAATGCTTCTGGAGCCCTATGACGGGTGGAGTAAAAGAAGTCAAAGCAAGTCGTGGCGGAATGACCCAACAAGCCCATATGTAGAATTTGTTGTCCTAGAAGAGTATTAGGCCAGCTAGTTGTGAGAGAAGGCCTCTTTTCTGGGAAATAAGCATAGAGCCAAAGCTGCAGTATCCAGAGTGGACCAGAATGATGAGGATCCATATCTGATTTGACAATATTGTTTATTCCACGGTATAGATGGCCGAGAACGAGCGGTCCAAATGCGTATGGTGAGCCAGATGCGAGAGCCTCTGCTATGTGGATATATCCTTTCGTTACTTGCACTGAAGCTACACAAAAGATGTACCTACATAGCCACATAAGAAGGAAGGCGAGATGTTCTTTTTCTGAGGGTGGATCATTTTTTCCACGGAGTGTTTTCAGAAAATAACAGTAAGATGATTCCTGCTTTGGGAATTTAGCTTTTTCATAGCGTGGTAGTCCGCTTTGAGTCAAGGGAGTAACTGAAAGGAGTTCGCCATGAGGTCTGATGCCGAGGAGAGCTGCCAGTTCCAACAAGGTGGGTGTCATCATGCCGAACTGGAAACTGAAAGTATTGGTGACTGAAGACCAAAAGCATAATGCAGCGGCCAAAAGACCCTTGTCACATGGAATGTTGAGACACGACAGACGTATCACACCATAAATTCCAGACTTCCGCCAGATGTCGCCGTAATGAGGATCCAAGCGATCAACCCATAAGATCCAATCTGAAGGCGTGACAGGCCATGATTTGAAAGGCTTGGGGTCTTTCCACTTAGTCCAGTCCAAGGTTTTCGAAGAAAACGGCAAAGTTTTGTCTGGTCGGGATTGAAATATAGAATCTACTTCTCGAGGCATTTTGTTTTTGAATCGAGGTCCAAGGCTAAATTCTTTAAAAAGTGAATTCCTTTCGATCAAAAGTCTATCATCCACGGCATCCTGGGAACGTCTAATGGCGTGTTCAAGCTGTTCCACGTACGAAAGTTTGCTTTTGTCAGCAGCCTGCAAATAAAGTCATTCAATGAGTCAGTCCATTTTTGCAGCCAAAAAGCCCAGCACGCATCAGTCGCTCCAGCCCGCATCAGCACTCCAAGCCCGTTCCACGCGCAGGTCCAGCACTCCAGCCCAGCTGCATCCCAGGTCCGCGCCTCCAGCCCAGCGCCTCCAAGCCCGTTCCACGTGCAGGTCCAGCACTCCAAGCCCGTTCCACGCGCAGGTCCAGCACTCCAGCCCAGCTGCATCCCAGGTCTGCGCCTCCAGCCCAGAGCGCCCAAGCCCGTTCCACGCGCGCGGGTCCAGCCGCCTCCAGCCCAGCTGCATCCCAGGTCCGCGCCTCCAGCCCAGCTGCATCCACGTCCAGCCCAAGCTGCGTCAACCCGCTTCATAGCCCGATCCGCTCGTCAGCCAGCAGCCCGCGTGTTTTGTCAACCAGCAGCGGTCCGGCCCACGTCCAAAGTCCAACCCGCTCCAGACAAACTCCAAACCCGATTGCCGCTTTCGGTACTGTGGATTATCTTCTCCAAAGCAGCGCCATGAGCAACGTCAGCCCAGCCGCCGCAACCCAGTCCTCTCCGCCGTGCGCAACGTCAGCCAGCCGCCTCCAAAGCCATTCCTCGCCGCTGCTTGCGAAGCCGATCCCGCCAACCGCTGCGAATCCAGTTATGCCCGCAGCCGAATCGACAGCGCCGCCGCCGCTAACCCAGTTCAGCTCGCCGTGTACTCGACCTCACTGCCAAACGTTGGTACCGTCTGGTACTCCAAATCACCGGACGTTCTCTGGAAACAAGGGCTGTCGTCTGCGTTTGCGTGGAAGAACACAAGGAAGGATTTTTGCTCGGGTATATTTAAGTTTAANTGTAGTGGAGAAAAAAAAAAAAAAAAAAAAAAAAAAAAAAACGTGGCAGTTGAAACATGGCATATGCATGAGTATAGTTTTGTTACCTTACCAAGGAAGGTGGCAACAAGTTTTGAGTGCTTGGAGATCACTGCAAATAAACAATGCATACATAATTTAGAACACAGGTCTCGGCTGGTTTGTTGAAGTAATACATATATTTGTATACGTTATTTTGGAATTAAGGGCCGGCAGAGAAAATAAAGAGAACGAAGTTTGGAAGTTTGATAAAATAAATAAAAGCAATTACCTTGATTTTGACGTTGAATTAAGAGAATACGTTCAATCAGATTTATCAACAGCAATTACCAATTGCTCCAAAGAAAATACCTATGGTGAGTCTTGGAATGAATTAAAATCAGTCATAAAGCTTGAGCAAAGATAAAAGTAAAACCAAACTTACTTGTTGGACTGCAAACGGAGAAGGTTTTTTTTCTACGGTGAGTGTCAGCGGCATGTGGGTGCGGCTAGGGTATTATCAATGGTTTTGTCAAGAAGATTAAATATATGGAGGCTGCAATTTTTTAGTTAAATGGAAGATTGCCAAGTTTTTTTTTATGGAAAGAAATATATTTACTGGGATATTTTGTTCCAATGAGTTTCCAAAATATATTTATATTTTTGGAAAGAAATTTGGCGAGAATGACATAATTTACAGTCTGCCAATTTTAAAGTGCTTATAGTTAGAAAGATGCAGATTACTAAATTTTTGATGGTGTGGATAGTTTTCATGATCAATTTTGCTTTGCAATTTTTACCACAAAATTACAAAACAAGGGGGGCAATGTTTGGACCACATACTTAAATTTTCTAAATTAATATTTTTATTTATTAAAAATATTAATTTTTTAAATTTAAATAAATTTATATATGTTTCGAATTATTTAAAGATAAAAAATGATTGAAGTTGTTTAAGTATAAATACTTGATTTAAAAATTGAAATCAGCCAAAAGTCCCACATCGGAAGTTCAACAAGCATTGTGGAATCTCTTCACTTATAAATAAGAACTTTTACCAACATCTAAAAAGATCTCCCCACATCAACACACAACTACAATATAGACTACTTAGTTTATCCTCATTAAAATTTACATCAAATAGTCAATTGTTCTTAGTGTGTTCATAATTGAAAATTTTATTTAAAAATCCTTTGATCTTAAGGCACATGTAACCTTTAATTATTTTGCTCTCAATAATTAATACAATCGTTTTGAATAGTTTGATTTAACTGGTGCACATTTTATTTTTTTTAGACTGTTATAGGTTTGAAGTGGTACGTTCACGCATTAGTAGATAATAAATTGTTGTGATTTACACCAATATATATATATATATATGGAGATATTATTATTAGGATATCTTAATAAAATTTACATTAGAATTATCATTAAAAATTTATTTTAATGACAAAATTAAAAACTATCATCATACAAAATAAATTATTCATAACAACTTTAAATTTATCACTATTTTTTTCTAATAATAATTTTAATAAAAATTCTATTAGAATATTCTGAAAATAAAATTATATTTTAGTGGCAGTCCCTGTAAAAAGATTATTATCAAAATATTGTGCCATGAAAAGACTATATATATGTGTGCCCGTGTGCGTGTGTCTGTAATTGCTTCAAAGGAGGGAAACATTAAGACCAAAGCCGCCATAATCGTTGAAAACTAGTTTTATGTTATGTGTGCCCGCCGATGTTTTTTTTTTTTTTTTATTTATGAATAAAAAGACCGTACTCCAATGGTGGTGAAATGTTACCTCCCTTTTCACATAAATTGGCTGAATGATGTATTTGAATGTGTATTTCAATGGTAGTAGCTAGTTTAAACATTACATTTGTGAATTTGAAAGTTGTGATTAGAATTTTGGTAGTTTCATGTAGACTTAGGTGTCTTTTTTCTTTTCTATCTAATAAGATGGTAGAAATTTTCAGTAATACGGATTTTCAATATGGACTACTACTAAGTTGAAAAGATGTTTAAAATTGACCAATTCATTAGATAACTCATAAACATATGACCCATCTACGTAATGCTCTTTTTCTTTAGAAAAATAAAAAAATGGCTGAATGATGATAATGAACTTTTCTTTATCAATTTTGCTTAAGCATCATGTTGCCATATTAGTTTATTGAAAACTTCCTCCCTGATTAATTTAATTTCAAATGCTAGAGCTCCTAATTCAGTTTGGAAAATTTAGACTTGACTTGGTTCAAGGCAACATTGCAATCTTGGACAGATAGATGACTAAAAACAGATAGATTTCTTTCGTATGTGTTAAACTAATTTTTTAGTTAAAATATTGTTTTTATTTTTCTTAAATTTCCAATTTTCCAAAAAAAGAAAAAAGAAAAATATTTGAATTGACGATGTTTCACCTTAACACTTTAATGGCCAAACAACGGAAACAACAATGTGTTTGCTCCATAGAATGAATAGGGTTTGTTCATAGATTAGGGCTTCAAATTCTTTGCGTAAAAGACTATTCAATGTCTTTGAAATTTGAAAAATTTTAATAACTTTAAAAAAGTTTCTCAAGTGGTTTTTGCTCGAAAAAAAGGTAAGATTAATTGCTTCAGGGTCAGTAAAGCTTACAGTGAAGCTTTGTAAATTTTTTTTTTTTCAATTGATACGTTAATTTCGTAATACCACATTTTATTTTCTAATCCGGTTCGAGTTTGGCAGGCACACTAATGAATAAAGCTCTCGTAGCACAATTTTTTTTTTTTATGAAATTCAAACCTAAAATTTTATTTAAAAAAAAAATGCCTATCTATTAATCCTAACCTGCGTTGGTAAGCTTTTATCATTTTCAGTTATATGGGTTGTGTGGGTAACATTTTATTTGTTCATAGTACCGCTTTTACAGTTTCAAGTTGGTGTTGTTGTTTTTTATTTTATTTTATTTGAAGTTAAAGGGAATACTACCAGTTGTTGTCAATGGAAGGTTTCGTTGATGCACTTTTGGTTTTGACAGACTTTTGTTTTTATCGTTTTAAGAGTAAAATCAGTTAAATGGTGGTTGAGTTATAATTTGTTTTGTCGAAATCAAATAGTATGTTGTTGGGCTTATTGGAGATGTAAAATATTGATAATTATAATGGTTTTTTTTTTTTTTTTTTTTTTTTTTTTTTTTTTTTTTTTTTTTTTTTTTTTTTTTTTTTTTTTTTTT
>QANX01005266.1:85165-145859 GCA_003254975.1 Ochetophila trinervis | reverse complement strand
TTTTTTTTTTTTTTTCTAAATGACAACTGAAAATACTATATTATTTTTAGTTCATTCATTTTTTTTTCTTTCTTATTTAATTAATTTAATTTAAGTTTTAATAATTAATAATTAATTTTTTAATAAATTTTAATTGATTTAATTTTTAATCATAAATCTTAAACTAAATTTTTTTTTTCTCTCTCTCTCTCCATAATTTTAATAAATTTTAATATAATTTAATTTAAAATTTGATACTAAAATTCTCTCTGTCTCTCTCTCTCTCTTTCTCACACCCAACTCTCTCCATCACCAACTCCTACCAAAACCACCATAACCAAATAAAAATAGAACTAATTTCTCCAAATAAAAATAGTATTCGATATACTTTATTTCTAAATTTCTCACTCAAGCATTCCATCAAACAATGTCCATGCATTTACCATGCCCCTCTCTCTCCTTCAGAAACTCCTACCAAAACTCCTCCAGAACCTGAAATGGCCAATGTATTTATATAAAAAAAATAGAAAACCCAATGTGAACACAACAGCCCATCAAATGAAAAAAAAAAAAAAAAATCCGCAAGAAAAATTTTGTGGGAGAGTATGGACGCAGGAGAGACAATCGGGTGGCCATTTGCTTCTTCTTTTTTTTTTTTTTGTTCCCCCTTTGGGCTGTTGCATTGTTACTTTGTAACTAAAGTTGAGACTTTTTTTTCTTAACTGATTTTGATTTTGGGGCAGTTTTTTGGGTATTGATATTGGATGAGATATCAATATGGAGAAGTTGAGGCTCTGAAGAAAGTGGGAATAGAGAAATTTACACAGCAAGAGAAAGAAAAAAAAATTGATGTGTTAAAATATTGAAAGAGAGAGAAAGAGATGGTGTGGGGAGAGACATAGAGGGGAGAGGAAAGATAAGAGAGAGTGAGAGAGAGATAATTTTTTTTTGTTTTTATCAAAATATTAATAAAACACGTTTCCCATGAAAAGTTAGCTGATTTTACATTTAAAAAGACAAAATTGCCTTCTTCTTTTTTTATTAATGTTAACATAAATTTATTAACAGCTGTGGTTTTTATAATTTCGCTAATTTGAAAGATTTAAATGTAATTTTAATAAATTTCAAAAATAGTATATGAAATATATCTTATATAAATATCGATGTTTATATACATAAGAAGAACAGAAGAACACAATGAATGTTTGCGCTTGAGACGCGCATAACTCTATTTTCAGATTCTTTCCAAGTTAACTACAATTGGATTCAATTGTAATTTTCAAAAAAATAAAGAGGGTTAATTGTCAAGATTAATTGTAGTGCTTCCATTTGAAAAAAAAAATAATTTTAAATGATATTAAAGTAGATTTAACTCAAATAAAAAAGTAAGAGACACGATTTTTATCTCTCCTTTGATAACATTTATGTTTTTGGTAGGTTTTCATTTTATATGAATTGTGTATAATAGTTTTGTATTTCAAATTGATAGTTCGACTTGATCGACTTCCTACCTTACTATAAATTTAAAGAAATAGGCTACAAGATTAAAGAAAAGAAAAAACTTGGTACCAAATTGAAAATTATTTCAAACCGTTTGTAAACTAAGGCTCATTTTGATAAATAATTTTTTTATTTGTTGTCATTATTAATTTATTATTCTTACACGCTTGATCTCTTTTAAAAAAAGAAAACCAAAATAATAAGGTGCAGTTTTGTAATGTGGTGATTTTTTGTTTATTGTTTTGCCTAATTATGTTAAATTTGCTTATGTCAAATGTTATTAGTATTAGCTAGAGTTTATCATACATTTTAATTAACTACAATTTTTTTTTTTTAAAAAAAAACCAATCATCTACAAAATTAAGAAAGAAAAACAAAACATAAATACATAATTAAATATAATTTTAAATTTTGTAGGTTATTAGTTTTTATTTATTTTTATTTTGTTTCATGTAAATTTATAGTCAACTGAAATCTCTAACAAATTTTAACTATTAAGAACTTGTTAAAATGGTGGAAATTTTGTCACACTTTCATGCATGTTCGAGGCAACATGCATGCGTGTCCGAGCTTTGAATAAGTCCGACAAAAAATATGTCTACGTAGAAATTCCGAGGCATTATTCTAAGGCAATAGACGAGGCCAAGAAATGATGAGGCAAAATGTCCGAGGAAAAATGTATGAGCTCAGAAGTTCCGACGCAACATCTCCGAGCTGAAGTGGCAAATATCCGAGCCCAACATGTTCGAGGCATATATGTCCGAGAGTAAGAAGTGTCTGACTGAAGATGAAGTTCGAGGATAAAATGTCCG
Source organism: Ochetophila trinervis (assembly GCA_003254975.1). Classification (NCBI taxonomy): domain Eukaryota; kingdom Viridiplantae; phylum Streptophyta; class Magnoliopsida; order Rosales; family Rhamnaceae; genus Ochetophila; species Ochetophila trinervis. The sequence continues at coordinate 143,568 of QANX01005266.1, read as the reverse complement.
AGGGCACGTGACATTGATGTAAGATGGCTAAAGGTGAAGTTTGAGGCTGAATGTTCGAGGGATAATAATTTTCCAAAGCATTTTGTTTGATGGTAATATTCATGTTTGAGAGGTCTTTCTCTCAGAATGTCCGAGTTATACTCAGAGAGTATCCGACTATGCCCAATGCCTCTGCTAACGCTCACACTCAGAAGTTTATGCCTGGTTAAATGAGTTGACCAAGGTAATCATTAAAGAAGAAACTAAGGTTGTCATGCAAAACAAAATACCTACCATTACCCCTTTGGGTAAAACAGAAGCATGCAGTAGACGAAATATCAAAAAAGCTTTCCAATTTTCAGTAGCCATCATTTGTATTATTCTCAACTAAGAAAATGTTAGATAGTAGTTCGATTGTTTTTTATCGAGATGGATGTGAAATACATTGTGTTTTCGTTAATTGTAATATCTCTATAAATACATCAATGAAATGCTAAATGAAGTGCTGAGATTTTTACACAACAACAAAAACTTTATATTTCTCTCTTTTAGCGTGTTCCTAAAACAAAAATCAAAGCGAAGCAAAACAATAGTAGAGAGTTACTAACCTTTCTTTTTGAGATTATCTCAGCCAAACATTCAAAAATCTAACAGATTTGTTATCAGAGTAGCAAAGATCCAGTGAGAGTAAAAAAAATTAGAAAATACCTTACCCAAATATTCCTTTTTTAAATGGCCTATTCAAGCTATTCCACTGTAACACCACCCATCTTTGGTCGACAAAAATATGCTATATGGGGCATATATATGAAGGTATATTTGAAGGCATTTGGCTTTTAGGATGTGACAACTGCTGGTGGAGAACCTGAGCTAAGAGAAAATCCAACATTTGGCTAAATCAAGTTTTATGACGTGGAAGTGGCTAAGCGTTTCAAAGTACACAATGCTTTGCACTCATCTATAAGTCATACTGTATTCACAAGAATCATGACTTGTGAAACAACCAAGGAAGCCTGGGATAAGCTTCAGGTAGAGTTCCAATGAAGTATAAGTATGAGGCAGATGCAGATCCTCAACTTGAGAAGATAGTTTGAAACAATAAAGATGAAGGAGTCTGAGTCAGTGAAAGAGTTCACTGATCAGCTACTCAAAGTGGTGAACCAAATCCGAGTCCTAGGAGATGAGTTAAAGGACCAACGGATTGTGGAAAAGGTTCTGGTGCGTCTACTAGAAAAGTTAGAGTCCAAGATATCCTCGCTAGATGAGTCTCGAACTTTGAGCGATATCAGTCTCTCAAAACTGATCAATGCCCTCCAAGTTATGGAGCAAAGGAGACAAATAAGAAGAGAAGAGTCTCTGGAGAATGCTTATTACTCCAGACAAAAAAGCAGACAACAATTTCAACAACAAAGACGTCTAAAGCAAAATAATATGAGGTTTATGACAAATATTCTACTGGCAGAACCCAACAGCGTACAATCTAAAGGAAACCTTCCACTATGCCCTCATTGCAAGAAGCTCGGACATGCTTCAGCAAGTTATTACTGGAGACTCAATGCGCAATGCACAAGATGCCACCAGAGTGGTCATGTGGAACGGGTGTGCAGACAAATATCCGAGCCAAGACAAAATGTTCAATCCAACTTTCGAAGATAAAGGGGTCCGAGGCAAGAAGGTCCGAGATAATAAACGATTGTTGTTAATGAAAAAGTGGATGACCATGAGGCTGAGAACCTCTTTGTTGCTACATGCTTAGGTGCATCTGAGGGAGAGCTAGGCTGGGTGGTTGACAGTGGTTGCTCTAACCACATGTCCTACAATGAAAGATGGTTAAAAATATGGATAAAAATTTCCAAACCAATGTAAAGATCGCAAATGAAAGCTACATGGATGTGGAAGGAAAAAGAGACGTAGTTGATGCGTGTCGTAAACACCAAAATTAATTATTGAATTTAAACACTACCGTAGTAGCAGCAAGTTCAGGTCTATTCCACAAAGACTGATGATCAAACTATTTCTATTCCAATTAAAGCAAAATTAAAAAGATAAAAAGGGGAATTTTATGTTGGCAAGTTCAAATATTAAAGAAAACAATTTAATAAATATCGAAAATAACAATAGGAGAAAACCTTGGGTCAGAGTATCTTCAATTACTAAAGAACATGTGATCACAGACAAAAATATATTCCAAAAATAATCATTCAATGTTGGATTAAATAAAATAGCACGGCCAATTTTATTCTAACTCTCACAATTAATTAATTCAGATACGATCGTAAATTAATCCTAATTCTGAAATATCTACACCAAAGTGATCTAAATTAAATCAGAACAGCATTAAGAACAATAGCAACCAACAATAAACAAGTCCTACAAACGTTGTAAAACTTTAACTCCTAAGAAATTAACAAAAGCTTAGCATGCAATTATTAAAATCAAAGTGCTACTAAACATAGAACATTCAATACGATTGAATTCCTAATTAGCAAATATCCAATCCACAAAGTCAAAAGAGAATTGAATAATAAACAAATAAATTGGAAGAACACAAATTGAATAATTAAACTTGAATTAAAACTTATAAATCAAGTCTCACACCTTGTACTTTAGTAATGAATAATACTCCTACCCAAGAGAAAGATTTAGCTACTCATAATTGTTAGAAATCTCTCTCTTTTTGTTGTTTTTGCTCTCAAAACGGCTACCTTCTTTACAATAATGATAAAACATATTTATAGTAAAACCTAGGGCTAAAAAATCACAAAAACGAGCCTAAACGCTCAAATTCTTGCCCATCCAGGCGCCTGGGCTGCACCGCCTTGCTGCCACGTCCAGTTAATTACGGTTTTGCCACTGCTTCTTCAGTTTTTCTGTTTAATTACGATTTTGCCACTGTTTCTTCATTTTTCATCTCTTTAAGCTCAAATCCACCTAAAACATAGAAAAATATAAATTAATCCATTTTAAGTGAATAAAACATGCTCAAGTCAAGTATTAAGGTATATAAAATATATATAAATTGCATCCCATCAGTAGTCATGCATACTTCAAGAGGTAACAAAATTATTCAGAATGTTCTTTACATTCCCTTTTTATGTGAGAATCTATTAAGTGTAGGACAATTGCTACAGAAGAACTATACATTTACATTCTCAGAAAATACATGCTCAATAATAGACTCAAATAAAAATGAAGTATTTAAGGTAGCTATGAAGAACAAGAGCTTTAGGATTGACCTAGACCAAGCCTTGAGCATCGGAGTTGAAAATTTGTCTCATCTTTGGGTATACCCTCTCTACGTGGAAGTAAATATTTTCTCACTTTCATAGATGATTATTCACGGATATGTTGGGTATACTTCCTAACTAAAATATCATGAGTGTCCGAGATGTTTGATGAATTCAAGAAGCTGGTGGAGAATCAGTCTAGATGTACACTAAAAAGCGTAAGGTCGAACAATGGGAGAGAATACACTGGTTATAACTTTGAGCAAAAATGCAAGGACAGAGGAATCATACATCAATTCACTACACCATACACACCGCAACAAAATAGTGTGTCCGAGAGAAAGAACCGTACTATCTTGGAGATGACTAAGTATTTTCTCTTTGAAAGCAAAATGTCGAAGAAGTTTTGGGCCGAGGTAGTCAATACCTCAACCTATATCCAAAATTGTATCTACTCCATGACCGTCGGAGACAAGAATCCGTTTAAGCTTTGGCATGGATACAAGCTCTTTTTAGAGCACCTGAAGGTTTTTGGTTGCTTATGCTATATTCATATGCCCGAAAAGAAGACAGACAAGTTAGACAAAAAGATTCAGGTTGGTGTCTTGGTCGGATATAGTGAAGTGACCAAGGGTTTCCGAGTATACAATATTGAAATTCAGAAACTTCTCATAAGTCGAGACGTGAAGTTTGATGAAGATATGATATGGGTTTGGAGTAAGGAGGAGTTACACCTTAGTGGACATGCTGATAGCCTAAACAACAACAATGAAGATGATGCTAGAACCAACTGTGATGTCCAAGACATTCCAAATATTTGAGACATCAATGATGAGGATGATGTCCGAAACTTTGATGATGATGATGTCTAAGAGATGACCATTTGCTCAAACCGGGACATTGGCGATGGAAAAAGGGGAACCCGACCCTTAATTGAAATATATTATAGGTGCAATGTTGCCCTCAGTGATCTGACTAGAGTTGAAAAAAGGAATGGATGGATGCAATGAATTCTGAGATGAAAATGATAGAAAAGAATGCCACATGGAGCCTGGTGACCAGACCGAAGAAGAAAAATGTTATCGGAGTCAAATGGATTTTTCCAACCAAGTTTAATCTAGATGGCTCCATTAACAAGTACAAGGCTAGGTTGGTAGTGAAGGGTTATGCTCAGCAAGCTAGTGTTAACTATGGGGAGACCTTTGCCCCTGCTGCAAGAATGGAAACTATCTTACTCATCCTTGCAATTTTGGCATGCAATCAATTGATCTTGACGTGAAGTCAGCATTTCTTAATGTGGTGCTAAAGGAAGAAGTGTATGTCTAACAACCGGAGGGTTTCATAGTCAAAGGAAGTGAAGATAAAGTCTATAAGCTTCACAAGGCTTTATACGGACTGAAGCAATCTCCCAGAGCTTGGTATAGAAGAATTGATGGTTACTTGCGGAAGCTACAATTCATAAGAAGTTCGAACAAACCGACCTTATACGTGAAGAGTCGAGGAAGCATGGTGGTGGTCTATCTCTATGTGGATGATCTACTGGTGATTGGAAGCAACTTAGAATAGATTGAGAAGTTTAAAGTTGACATTGAATATCAGTTTGAAATGTCAAGCTTGGGAGATGAGAACTATTTCCTCGGAGTGGAAATTACACAAAATGTCCGAGGCATCTTCATCTTTCAAGAAAAATATATCAATGACTTGCTGAAGAAGTTTGACATGGACAGATGCAATGCCATTGCAACACCGATGAACCAAGGAAAAAAGTTTCTCAAGGAAGAGGGGACTCCGAAGGTAAATTCCTCTACTTTTAGAAGTTTGATCGGAATTTTACTGTATGTGTGTTCATCTAAACCATATATTATGTATGCCATGTATGTCTTATCTCGGTATTTGCAAGCCCCATCACAATTTCACTATAAAGGAGCTAAGAAAATTTTGAGGTATCTGAGAAGAACTAGCCATTATGAAGTGTGGTATGAAGGCAATGTTCGAGAATTTCTTCATGATTTCTCAGACAGTGATTAGGCTGGAAGGATGGATGACATGAAGAGTATTTCAGAGTACATGTTTACACTTGGAAGCGGTCCATTCTCATGGAACCCTAATAAGCAAAGCACTATTGCTCAAACCACAGGCAAGGCAAAGTACATAGCATGCTCAGCTGTAGCAAATCAATGCATATGGCTGAGGAAAATGATGAAGGACTTAGGTAATGAGCAAAGAGCAACAACTATCATCAAATGTGATAACACTTCAGCAATATCGATTGCACAAAATCATGTTAAACATGGAAGGACGAAGCACATAGAGAAGTTTGAGACAAATAGAGAAATGAAGTTAGAATATGTTCGATCGGAAGACAATGTAGCTGATATATTTACAAAGCCTCTTTTGAATAACAAGTTTGAGGCATTGAGATATCTTCTCAATGTCTCGCGCAAAATTTTCAAGGAGGGGTGTTAAAAGGGTGGCAATTTTACAACACTCACATCCATGTCCGAGGCAACATGCATGCGTGTTTGAGACTCAAATAAGTCCAACTAAAAATCTATCTGAGTAGAAATTTTAAAGCACTTTTCCAAAGCAACTGACGAGGCCAAAAAATGCTGAAGTTAAATGTCTAAGGCAAATGTTTGAGCTAAAAAATGCTGAGGTAAAATGTATACTCTTTTATTTAGTAAAAAAATTTAATGTTTGTACTTTTTTGCTCCCACATGAAATAGTTTTTATGTGAGAACTGAGAAGTACCAGTTAAACAAACTTTATGCAGTCCCATAAGTTTTAAATATTCATAAACCTCTATTTTAATTTATCTCATTTTTTGAGCTTTTAAAATGTCAAATTTCAAATATTTTTTTAACTTTTTTTTTTCCCTTAAACAAAAGCAAACACGTACCTACCATGCCAGCGTTGGAGGACCAGCGACTGACTTGCCGATGGTGACCACCGGAGCTCCAAATCCAATAGGTTGCCAGAGGTTCTTTGGCGCCAACATTGCCTTTAATTAATTAATTTTTAAGCTTAAAGTCTTATAAATTTCTAAGAAAAGAAACTCAATATTATCATATTTGCCAGCAGGGGATATTCTCGTCGGCAAAGGTCTCATATGAGTTCCTTCTATGGGAACAACCTTGCCTATTGGAGTTCCTTTCTTAAAAAATAAATAAATAAATAAAATTTTAAATTAAAACATGATTTAATTTTGAAATTTCACAACAGAAAAATAAAAATTAAATATGGGCATTTATGTAATTTAAATATTCATAAAACTGTATAGAGTTATTTTTGCATTATTAAAAAAAGAAAAAAAAAAAAGAAATATATCAATGTTGAGGACTACATTGCGAGTATAGTACATATATTTCATATGAACAAAAATATCAAACTAACAAATCATGAAAGGAACAGCCCGTACTAAAACCATTACATATTTTTCCCATTTATGTTTTTGAGAAAGCTGTTTTTGGCATTTTTGAGTTTTTGAAGAGCATGCCTAATGGTAATTCGACCATCAGGAGAATCTCTGGTGCAAGACAGCCCAACTTCAATGACTCTGGCCAGGCAATCTCCAACTTGAATTTCCGGGCTAACATGAACATCTTCATCATCATGATCTTCATTGCACACAATCCCATCAAGAACAAGTAGCTCAGAATCTATCACCTGCATGAAATTTTGGGGGAAAACCGACTGAACCCATCTGGGAAGGTTCACATCTCCTGTGAAAAATTCATCAATCGGGCATTTCCCAGTAAAGAGCTCCAACAGCATTATTCCAAAGCTGTATGTATCTCCTGCAGTGGATGGTTTCTCTCCTAGACCATACTCTGCATACATAATAGACATCTCATCAATATATATTAAAATTTTAAAATTAAGACTTATAAACAATAATTAATTAACTTTATATATAATAGTACCAAGTACTAACCAGGAGGTATGTACCCAATGGAGCCCTTTATGAAATTTGTCGATGTAATCGAACTTTGACTGCCCTTTTTCTCCATTAGCAGCCTGGCAAGCCCAAAATCTCCAACCTTCGCAGTAAAATCGTCATCCAAAAGAATGTTGCTGGGTTTGATATCGCAGTGAACAACAGGAACTTCACAATCATGGTGCAGGTAATCCAAAGCACAAGCCACATCAATTGCCACATTCAATCTGTCCACGATGTTCAGTGCTTCACCATTTTCTTTCATTTTTCTTCCCCTGATCCAATCCTCCAAGCTTCCATTCCTCAGATACTCATAAACCAGAGCAAGAAAATCCATGTTCTTGAAGTCTATGCTGGAGCAAGACGTGATCAGTCTAACAAGATTGCGATGTCTAACATTCCTCAATGCCTCGCACTCTGCCTCGAAACTTTTCCAAGACCCGGTTATCTGCGTGTTCAGGACCTTTACAGCGACTTCAGTTTCGTCTCTGAGATGTCCTTTGTATACCGATCCAAAGCTTCCATATCCTATCAGATTTGACTCTATGAAATTTCCAGTTGCCCCTCGGAGTTCGTCGTACGAAACCATCTGAAACTGCCCTTTATGTGCTTCGGAAGTATCTGTAACATCTGCTTTACTTCTCCTTAAGTACAGCAGAGAGAAAAGCAAAGCAAACAGTGCTAAAGTTGCGATTGTAGCCGTAATTACACAGATTACGATCACTCTCTTTCTGTGGCCTGAATTGTTACTGCTTTTGCATTTCGGATTCAAGCAAAGCTTCTTGTTCCCTTCCAGCTGGACATTAGAGAGATTTCGAAACACTCCACCTTCCGGTACTTCTCCTTCTAGGAGATTAAAAGACAGGTCTAGAAATTCCAGGCCTTTTAATTCTGCAAGAGCGTTTGGAATAGGACCTGAGAATCTATTCTGTGACATGAATAGTCTCTCCAAGCTTTTGCAGTTACTGATTGAGCTAGGAATATGACCAGAAAAAAGATTGTTGGAAAGGTCAATGGCAAAGACATTTTCTAGCAGAATATCTTGAGGCAGAGGTCCACTTAGAAAGTTGTTTGACAGATTCAAAAGTTTGCTCAGTCTTTGGAGGTTGAATGGTTCTTTAGAAATGCTTCCATTGAGCTTGTTGCTGGACAAGTCCATGGAAAGCAGATCCTGGAAGTTCCCAAAAGAAGAGGGAATTGAACCCAGCAAAGAGTTTCCAGACAAATCAAGGTTGTTCAGCTTCCTGAGATTTCCTAAGGAGTTTGGAATGCCTCCAGTGAGATTGTTTTTGGCTAAACCCAGCATCTGCAGCTGCTGTAATTGGCCTATTTCATTGGGAATTTCACCAGAGATGGAATTGGAGGTCAAATTGAGCAAAGTCAAGCTTTTGAGGTTGAAAATGGAGGTGGGTAGTTTGCCATAAATACGATTACCTCCCATGTATAACTTGGCTAATTCTTTGGAGAGATTCCCAATTGATTCTGGTATTACACCCTCCAATTGGTTCCCATCGATGGCAAGAAAGTTGAGCTGTGTGCTGTTTGTCAAAGAAGTAATGAAATCGAGACCATTTTCACCAGAGCTAACGATCTTATTGAACCCAATGTTATACATTTCAAGAAAACGAAGATTTCCTAAACCTGGTGGCACAGTCCCATCTAGAAGGTTGTGTGCCATTCGGATAATTTCTATCCTGGTTAGATTATGCAGAGACGCAGGAATTCTTCCAGTGAATTTATTGAAGCAGAAATTGAAGATTAAAAGATTTGGAAGTTTGACACCAACATCGTAGGGAATTTCACCCCAAAAGTCGTTTGAAGCCACAGCCAAATTAACCAAGGAAGAAATATTGTAAATAGGAGGAGGAAAAGTACCAGTAAGATTGTTAATGGTGACATCGAGCTCTTCTAATCTCCGAAGCTGGCCTAACTCGCTAGGAAGGTTTCCACTAAGAGAATTGGTACCCAAGTTTAAGTGTGTGAGCGAGGAAAGGTTACTTAACGATGAAGGAATTGAACCAAAAAAATGGTTTCTACCGAGCTTCAAGACTTGGAGGTTTGTCAAGAAGCCTAGCTCTTCAGGAAGCCTGCTTGTGATTTCATTTTCCATCAAATCAAGGATTTGGAGCTCTCTCAACTGGGTTATGTTGGAAGGTAGAGAACCTTGTATGCCATTGGAGCTCAAGTTGAGAACTCTCAGACGGGAAAGGTTGCAGATTTCATCAGGAAGTGTTCCTGTGAATCTGTTGGTTTGGAGCTGAAGAGAATTGAGGAAAGAAAGGTTACCAATGCGAGGAGTGATGGAACCTGAGAGTTTGAAGTCTGAAAGGTCAAGAGCAGTCACTCTTTGGCCTGAACCGGACTCGTTGCTGCAGAAAACTCCGTTCCAATTGCATGGGGATGAGGAGGAGGAGGAGTTGTCCCAAGTAGACAGAGGATTGGGAAGCTCAAAACTTAGTTGTGATTTGAATGAGATCAAGGCTTCCCTGTCAGTAGAAATGTTTCCTAGAGTGGCTGAATCAACACCAAGAAACATGAAGTTGGAAAATGTTAGCAGAAATAAGATTGTGAATCCAAGCTTTGGATTGGAATAATAAGAGTAGCACATTGTCTCTGTTTTTTTTTTTTGAAAGTTTGTTTTTCTGATGTGAAAGAGTTTCTCAATTGGAACAAAGGTAGACTTATATATAAGCATTTACAAGTACTTGCAATGTCCATTCTATATTATTGTGTTTGACTTTTCCTTCGATGCCGGTCAAAATGATGCAGCCATTCCTTTAATGCCATTAACTCTCTCCTCCCTCATTTTTTTTCTACCAGTTTAATGATACTGTTCTTACAGATTAAATTATCATGCAACTATTTTATTGAAAATATATATATATATATTTTAGCATAACTGATATAGCTTATATCAAAATAACTGAATTAATTTGTAGTTCTTAAAAACTCAAGTTTATAGGATTTGATCTAGAGGGACTGAATCTTCTTTTTGCTAATATTGGTCCTCTTTCATCAGAATTCAGAGCCTTCAATGAGATAGGTGTAAGTCGTTTATCAGAGAGTTATGGATGCTGGGGAAACATTAATGTTCTTCATTATTTGTAGCTTTCTGGACCAGTTAATCTCCTCTATTGGGAAAAAAAAATGGAACAGATGCGTGTATACAAGACGGAGACCTTTTCATTTTTTTTTTCTCTTTTCTGGGATAAAACCTTTTCATCATTAATCTGAGAAAATAAAATTATTCCAATATTAATGTTTGTCAAATTTTTTATTACACACGCACACATATATACATACATATATATATATATATATATTATGAATTGAAGGGATGTGATTTTTTTTTTCTTGCTTGCTCGGTTCCACCATTATGTCATGCAATATATAACTAGCTTCCGGTTAAAATCCATCTATGTTATGATGAAAAAAACAATCCCTCTATTAAATAGGAAAAAATAAAACACACACATAAAAAAGAAAAGCGATTTAATATACCCATATAATCCAAATTAATATGTACAAGTTTAATAGGAGAAAAAACAAACACGCACACACATATTAAGGAAAAGTAATTTAATATACCCATATAATCCAAATCAATATGTACAAATTAACATTATTTATCAAAAAGATTGAATAATGGTTTATAAAAAGTTTATAAAAATCAGCCTCATTTTATAAATAGTTTGATGAAACGGTTTATAATTTGGTTTTTCTATTATTTTCTTTAATCTTTTGCCTAAGTTTATAAAAACATATATAGTTAGTTGAGAATTTAACCACCATCTAAAACATAAGTCAATTATCACTGCAAGAAATTTGGCCTACAGCCACGACAGCCAGTTCGTGCCTGAAGGCCATTTTTGTGTGGCTAAACCTATTCAGTTAAGCAAAACACGTCGTAACAGCTCTATGACAGTATGCCCGTCACTGAAAGTCCCTAGCCACGAAAAAAATAACAGTTCGTAACTGAAGGCCAAGTCCAAAATTTTTGGAGTTTTCTTGACTGAATGTGACATATTTAGTAACGAAAAATGTTGTAACTGAAGTCTGATAGTTTTTGTTACTGAATCCACTGTTTTTGTGACTGAAGCACTTAAAGCAGTTACAAAAATTTTCGTGTCTATTTCATGGAATTGCCCTGGTTTTAGACACGAATGTTTGCGTGTCTAAATGTGCTTTAGACTAGCCACGACTGTTGATTTCGTGTCCGCCTTTATTTTTAGTCACGGAGAAGTTCGTTGCAAATTGTTAACTTAGTTAACCACGAATTGTTTTTCCGTAACAGATTGCCTATTTGTTTGTCACGAAGAATAAGTTTCGTGTCTAAATGGGTTCAATATTGCTGTGTATATTTTATTTTTCGTGGCTATTTATATTAGCCACGGAAGTTATACATAACTGATGTTCTGGAAACAATACCTATCCCATATTAATTAGTTATATATTCACAATCCAAGAAACACATTTACTTATAACATATACAATAAACAGTTTCTCATCAAAATCTATAATCAATAAACAACAACTAAAGGAACATGCTTTCTTATAAAAATATGATAGCTTTACTTATAACATAACATCTCAAAATATGTTTGCCAATTCTGAAATGACTACTTCTCTAAAGTTATAGTATATATAGCTGTATTACAGTTTATCATAACCTAATCACAACATGTGAAACTTAAGATGTTAGCACTTAACATCTTCACAAAATGAATATTAACAGTTGGCCTTCAAACTACTATTTACTACCATCTCAAAAGTTACATACCAGCTTGCATACCATATTCAGTCCGAGTCCTAGCTAAAGGAACTTGCATCTCATTGAAGCAGAAACAACCAACACATATCAGACACAAAGCATTGCACTTATAGATCATTAACACAATTTCATGAACATTCACGCTTGTGAATTCACACGTACCTTCATCATTAGACACTGTCTCATTGGGTAGATTACACTGAAAGGAGTCCATTCGCAGCTACATCTCCCTTATGTAAGTCATGTAATTGTCATGCCGCTCCTATATCGATTTCAGCCTTTCCTTCAGCTCTTGGTTTTCCACCTCAATCTGAGCAGCTTTTGCACTGTTGCCTCCTTTCTCTTTCGTGCCTCTTCAGCTTCCCTTAAAGCGGTTTGAACCCTCCACAATTTTGATCTTCGAGGCTTCGCACCTTCACCTAATCCATATACGTAGCCAGGTTTTGGCGGCAAAACCATATCAAATAAGTCATCCTCTCCCACTTCAATGTCACATTCCTTCTGTGTCTCATCCTCTAGCTCAAGTACCTTATCCTGAAAAGTTCATACATTTATGATTGACCTGCTGCTTGATAAATATTACAGCAAAAATGAAATTTATCTACCATCCTTTGTTACCACAAAATTAGGCATTCTTGACCGTGTATCATTTACATATGCATTTACATTACCAGCCACAGAAATGTGTATTTATATAAACTTCTTTCGAATTTTCGTCTACCCACTTGTTCTTCTTGCTGAAATGGATCTCTTTCCATAGTTGTTTTCTCCCTAGCAGCTGTCCATTCTTAGCGTCCCCCTACAAATCAAATCAAGTGTTTATCGGTTTAATTAGTACATATCACTATATGAATTGTCGGCGAACACATAGCAACCACCTATCTTATTCACTAAAGGATAAGCAATGTTACCAAATCATAACGAATCTGAGCAAAGGACTTCGTTCCTCCACAGTGGTTAATCCTCCTTGCTGCACGATTTCTCTTATTGGTTGCACTCCTTCTCTACATATGTTTATGTTATTATAACATAAAGCAATATTAGAGCACTTTGATTTACATGACTTAAATAAACGTACCACACGCTGTAGTTAACACACACAAGGCTGCAATCTTTAACAGGGTTAACTTAACATACACTGTAAATAAGCCTATTTATCAAAGCTAATCCTGAAAATTACTTATAGAAGTTGTCAGTGTTAAAATGTCAATTGGCTGATCGGATAAAAGGTAGAATAAAGATTTAATAACTGAATTAAATGTTAAATGCGATTTAGGACATTAATTTATAAACAACAAGATTTGAGACTTATAAAAGTAAAAACATGTAATGTCTCACAAAATAAAGTTACCAAATCTTAAGATATATTTTCACATCCTATCATAGTAATAAAAACAAAACAACATCAGTTATATGGTGTATAATGAAGGAACTCATAGTTATATGGTGTATAATGAATGAACTCATAGTATATCATCAATGTATATGCCGGTAAGTGCATTAACCATTATGTTTACTTTTCTTCAGTGTTGCTGGCCATAACTTGTGGAAGTTTATGCAGTTTAACAAAGCCATTCACAACTCAGTCTAAACCGATAGCAACATGCTAGACCACAAAAGTTCTGCTTTTCAAATCCAATAAAGTTAAATACATGGAAATTCACTTTACTCACTTTATGGACTTTAGTTTGAAATCAAGCAACAAATAGTGAAATGTTTGATTGGCTGGCTTTTCATAAAAAGTTAAATACCTATGAACTACTTCAAATAAAAAATCCATAGAGCTATTAAAAAGTAAATGGGCCTCTACACTCTACAACTTTTTATTACTTTATCGAGAATATAAAAAGTAAATTTTAGGCATGACGATGGGGGGATGTTACTTTGTGGTTGCTGCACTTCCCGTCGGAGAGTGGTAAGCGGTGCCTTCATGGATAGATTTTGGCTCTTCCTTCTTGGTGATGTCCTCACTGCTAGAGCCGAACATTCTCCTGCAATATTTGCGATCAATCATGTCTATCATTAATTATTAATGGTGTAAAATATAAAACAGCAAAAATAAGATGTTTAAAAAAAATTTGGATGATATGCATATACCCTCAAAAAGTGCCCACGCTGGCCTTCATGATTGAGATGTTGTAGATCGTCTTTTGTACATCTCTAACGAAGCCGCTTCTTGCACATTGATTGGCCTTTTTCGAGGAGAAGACCTCACAGGAAGTTTACCTCGACGGCTGGTTGATGTGCCACGCATATTCGTCATTGTTGTTACTCGCTGCATGATTAGACAGTAAGTTTATATATATTTTTCCACAAACTACATGGTTTCCAAAGGAGTGATTTTTAATATAAAATTAGTAGACAATGTTTAACATACAACATGCATTAAATAGACATCATCATCAGCAAAACCATCCTCATCATCACTACGATCGCCTTCCTCTCCATGAAATATCCAAGGATCATATGTTCTTACAATGCCATTAACAAAAAGATGATCAACAACTTCATCTAGGCTACGTTCAATCCAATTATTGCACTTATAACAAGGATAAGGAATGATGCTTTCAGATTTCGAATGACTAAGAGCAAAAGAAATGAAGTCCTTACATATAAGATGGAAGAGACCTAGATTGAAGTTGCATCCAACTTTTATCCATCTAAATGTCTAAAAGTGAACAAAATTGTTCTACCACACCAAAGGAAAATGAAATAAATGACCAAAATAAACGATATTACAAAAATATTTCAAAAAATCGACACAAACAATGCATGACATACCTGTAAGGATGCACAAATGTGATAGAACTCTTTTCTAGTTTAATCCCAAATCGCAGACCTTGTGAACGCACAATGTTTTTCCTAAAAAACATCGAATACAGTTCAAAAATCAGTTACAAATGATGCAGCCAACCACATTAATAAGGAACATGACAGTTAATGCGAACCATAGACCGCAACATATTGATTAATTCAGCTAAACATTACACTCCATAGGAAAACAAAAAAGTTAGAACGAAAAAAATTTATGCCAGCCATACAACTATACAAATAGGAAAAACTAAAAAAATTCCAAAGAGAGTTTACTCAAGTTACACACATGTAAAGGTAAAGCTACAACTAACGAATAGACATGTTCATTTTACCTTGGTCTCATCAAAATCAAAGTCAACTAGAGCAACGATATATTGTGAGATGATCATTTATAAATTGACAGAAAGACATTGATGAATCGAAGAGACACCTGTGCTACAAAAAGACTAACATTTAGGTAGTAAGTTTCTGCAAGGACTTGGAATAAACATAACTTTTTCTTCTTTTTTGGTTCTTGGTAAAAACAGGACCAAAAATAATAGGAAAAAATGCTAAACCAAACAAAAATGAGAAAAATCCAACATCTATTAATTATACTATGAATTTAGGCTAATTTTGCCCCACTTATAAATGCTAGAAAATGTTTACAGCAATAATTTTATTATTGTACAGTAAAAAACAATTTTGATCAACATGACAACAAATTCTCAAGCTTAGTTCAAAATCAATAGAAATAGCAACAGAAGCTCACCATAGGCAAGAGCAAACATCAGAGAAACAAGAAGCAAGAAGTATCAAACATCAAAAAACCATTCACATTTGACGCCCTCCTTCATTTCTTCACTAACTCACTCAGCAATCACAGATAGAGAAGGGGCAATATCAAAAACGAAGAACAAACTGAACAAAAACTCATGTTGTTAACACTAAATTATTCATTTCTTCACTAACTCACTCAAAAATCATAGATAGAGAAGGACAATATCAAAAACTAAGAACAAACTGAACAAAAACTCATGTTGTTAACGCTAAATTAAAAAAAAAATAAACTTAAAGAAAAACTAAATCAAACTCAAAATTAAAACCCTAAATCCAATGGATTAACAGATAGCAAGAAGACATTTTGGAAAGCATATAAAGTGGTGCAAAGTTTCAGCATTTTAGACACAAATAAAGAGGCCATTTCCATGAAGAAAGCATTCCAAACAGTAGGAGAGTGGTTATGAACAACCCACCTCTGTTTTCTGCTACACAAAGCGAGGAGTAGACAGCGGCGGTCTCTCAGCGATGCGGCCGTGATATCGGCTCCTCGGCGCACCAACGCGTCCTCTATTTCGCCGGAGAGTTTGGATTCGGCTGGCCAGGCAGTGGGTGATTGTGGAGAATCCATCATTTGTTCGCAACAGACACCAAGGGCCACACCAAACCTTTTGAGATGAAAGGCACGAAATATAATTGGCCAAAACGGTGCCGTTTTGGTCATTTTTGGTATTAATCTAATTTTTTTTAAATGGAAAAAATATATATATATATATATTTAGTCAGGAAAATTTTTGTGTGACTTTGGGAATTTCATCAGTTGATCAGTCAAAGTCATAATATTTAGGCACAATGACCACATATTTGTGACAGTAGGTTTTAAACTTTTGGAGGGAAAATTTCCCTCCGAAAAATTGACCCATTAGTTACGTAAAAATGTTACAAGTTTAAATTTCATGACTGAAAATAACAAATTTCTTAAACAGTCACGGAATTTTTTTTATTGAAATTGAAGGGGTATCTTCTGTCACATAATTTATTTTGTAGCTTCAATTTTCGTTGCTGTAGGCCAAATTTCTTGTAGTGTGTATTATTTTTCTTTGTGAAAGTGGTATATTTTTGGGTTACAACTCAATTCATAAAAGCTATAAATGCAAGAGTTTGACATTTGAAATTTATACATCGCACCAAAACGTGGTTTCCAATGAGAAATATTTTCTTTACTCAACAAAACAACACAATAATCACGTATTATCCATGTCAATAACTCCACAATGTTCAAAACCTTTTTCCTCAAGGGACACCACGGCTACACCGTCTCCAAAGCAAGATAATTGGAGTCCTACACCTGGTCAACTACATGGATGGACTTTTAACCTCCACACCAAAATTGCAATCTAGAACACACCAATCCTTGTCCACACTCGTGATTCAATCTTCACAAGGAACCAGTTTGCTCAGTGATCTCCGATTTACAATAGCCAAAGTCCACTCATCTTATAACTGCTCGGATTAAGGCAAGTGTCTATAAGAAGAATTAATTTGTTTTTTCTTATCAAGCAACTTCTCAGCTGGATCATACAGAGCCCGTGAATGTCAAAGAGACCATCTCCCATCCAAAATGGAAGCAAGCAATGGAAGAGGAACTATCAGCTCTTGCCAAAAATGGAACCTGGTCCCTGGTCTCTCCTTTATGTGAGATGAACGTTGTGGGCAATAGATGGGTATTCAAACTCAAGAAAAATGACAACAAATCAGTAATAAGAGAGGTTTGTAGGAAAAGGGTATCATCAAACTCATGGCATTGATTTCAAGGAGACTTTCAGCTCCGTAATTAATCATGCTACTATCAGGTTAGTTTTATCTGTTGAGGTTACTAACAAGTGGTAAATAAAAAAAAATTGATATAAACAATTTCTTCCTCATTGGGAAATTGTCTGAACCTATTATTTTGTCTCAACCACAAGGATTCACTAATCCTTCATTCCCAACTTATGTTTACCGTTTGCACAAGTCACTTTATGGCTTGAAACTTGCCTCTAGGGCTTCATATGTTAGGTTGCAGTCTACTCTTTGCACATGAGGCTTCAAAGGATCTATGTTGGATACATCTCTCTTCATACTCAAAGGGATTGAGGCTCATTAATTCTTCTTCGTTATTGAGGCTCAAAGGGATTCATCATGCCAACATCTCACTCAAACGAAATACACCAAAGATCTCCTTGTTCGAATAGAAATGCTTCATTGTAAAACAACTCCCTCACCTGCTAGCAACTTAGATATACTAAGCAAGTACATGGGTACCACGCCTTTTTTCTAATCATCTACTGCATAGGATTACCATTGGTTCCCTACAATATATTATTTTAACTAGACAAGAATTGAGTTTCATTGACAATCGTCTCAGTCATTCATGCAAACACCTACTATTGCTCACCAAACTGCTTCTAAGCGGGTATTAATGTACCTCAAAGGAACAATGCATGTTGGATTGCACTTTAGGCCCTCTACTCATCACTCTTTATATTGTTACACTGATGCAGATTGGACATCAGATGTAGATAACAGGCAGGTATTATGTCTATTTTGGAGGAAATCTTGTATCATGGTCATCGAACCAAAAGTATAGTAGCAAGATCCAGTACTGAATATGAGTGCCGAGCCATGTTAAATGGTGCAGCAGAAGCTATTTGGTTTCATGCTTTATTGAGTGAACTGGGTATTTAGTTAGAAACAATGTGGGTCTTATGGTGTGATAATCTTAGTGTTAGGAGTTTAGCATACGATCCAATTTTTCATGCGGGGAAAAAATAAGTTGAGGTTTCTGTCCATTTAATGAGACAAGTTACTCGTGTTCTAGAAGTTCGGTATGTTCTAATTAAGTACATATCAAGTGGCTGATATCTCAACGAAGGTTCTATCAACTCATTGGTTTCAATTTCTCAGAGACAAACTGCTTGTGTGTTCCACATTTTTCAGTTTGAGAAGGATGTTAGATAAGATAGCTAAGGGTTGTTAAAATAAGATAGGAGTCCAACCTCTGTTATACTTGGTTACATATATATATATATGTGTGTGTGTAGACAACGACACAACTATACAAGCTTTCTAATATGTATATATATATATTCATTTTCATTCAATCTTTCACTCATTAACGAGCTGAAAACCAGCATCAAAAGTACAAAAATAGTGGTAAGAGGCCCTTTAATTATTTAAGCGAAGCACGAAGAAAACTATAAATAAATAAAAAATTAGATTTTGGTCCAAACTTTTTTCTTTTCGTTTTAACAATTTTATGAATTTTGTTCTGGTTGCATCTTTAATATATATTTTATTTATTTATTCATTTATTATTAATTTGCATCAATACGGCAATACCCTTGAATTTCATAAATAATGTTCGGATACAATATTAATTTGCAAGTAAAAATATCAAACAAGAAAAGCAAGTAGCAATTTAAAAGCAACAAAAAAATATTTCAAACAGATTAAAATACGTTATGCAAATTTCTAAAAGTTATGAAGAATTGATGCCCAAAAAACAAAATAAAAGAATAAGTTGCTAAATAACGAAAAAATTCAAAGCAACTAAAAACAACTAAAAATATATTCATCGAACGGAAGCTAAAATAAGTTAAAAAAAATTCAAAAAACGGAATCTAAAATTTTCATAGGAAAATAACTAAAAATAAGATGAATAAAAGTACAAGTAAACAAAGAAATAAATAAATAAAAATTATTATTATTATCTATATGCTGGTCTCTAATTAGTTCAAAAAACATTACTCGTTGGAATTGTAATTCGATCACAAGATTGCCGCAATTTTTTATTCTTAGCTCATTTTGAATCAGATCTAGAGTGTTCATCAAAACTATATATTATATCCTCAAAATAGATAGAACTACTACATACGTAGGACCCAATTTTTTTTTTCTTTTCTCTTTTTACGGTAAGAAACAATAAAAAGAAGAAGACATTGATAACATCCTTGGCAATCAGGGAAGCCACCAATCGATACAGGGCTTCATTTATATATATTGATACTGTATTCTCAAACCATGCATATATGGTCAGTTCAATTTACTGGCTATAGTTGTAGATTTTCTGCCAAAGAAATAATTAGCTATAATGCGTTTTTTTTCTCTTTTCTTTTTTTTTTTCTTTTTTTNCGTCGATGTTTTATTAGTATTGACGACGCCTCATTAGACGACGGTTTCGTGTCCGTCGTCTAAACACGTAAGACGACGGATTTTCACCGTCGTCTTTGACCCTATTCTGTAGTAGTGATTAATTGTTTTAAGGTCCTAGCAAAATTTTTAGCTACAAAAATTAAGGAAAATTAGTATATATTAATTGATGCCATATACATATATACATATATATGAATCCATATATACCAACAAACTAAATTACTCATAAGCATCTACATGGATAATAATTTCAAAGCATCTAATTATATGGGATGAGATATTTTATGTTATCTTAATAATTAGTTTGACAAAGAATATGAATAATATTTCATAATACGTACGTCTCTATTCGAAAATAATTAAAATTGACATATATTGTTGGATCTATTTCCTACTACCTATATTTTTTTGGGATAAACAGTGATTTAACATGCTATCATAGCCTTAGTGATGCAAAAGTCTTGAGTCCGATCTTTTACTACCCCAAATTTGAATTAGTGTTTGTATCAAATTGTTGTTTGGTACATGGTATCAAAGTTTTAGTGACTAAAAGATCCTAAATTCAATATAGTTTACTACCCCAATTTGAATTTGAATTTGAATTTATATTGTGTTGAATTGTTGTTTGGTACATGTAAGGCCAGTTTCTTTCCTCCTCGTATTAATATTGGAAAATAATCTAGATAGTAATATTTAACCATTAATTTTACATGTAAAGCCAGTCTTTCCTCCTAGATATGAAGAAGATTATAATGATACCCTGGTAAATAACAATGGTAATACTAATTTGCAACAGAAGTAGTAGCTTTATAACAGCTAGCATGTATGCTCTAGCTTACCCCAATTATAATAATAACTTACAACCGAAGAAATATATAGCTTTATAGCTTACCAGTTCTCTAGACGAACACATGAAAGAGGTAATTGCACCATATAAAGTAGTGAGCCAATTACTACTAGGTCAGTTGTCCAGATTCGAACTCTGAATCTTTGCCAGAAGAAAATAGTGGTTTTGCTACTAGACTATCCATTTATCGGAACTCAATTACTACCATTTAAAAGTTCAAACCGCTTTAGGCAAATGAAAATAACTATATAAATTAAGTGGAAGTACACAAAAATACTTTAAACAAAAAGGCTGAAATCATATATTTGTGACAGAAAAACCTTGTGGGAAACGACTGAACCAGTTAATATATGTATCAGATGACACCAGGAGTTCCCCCAAACACTTCAGTAGAGAGACTGAAATCATCCTAGTGAAGTGTTCAGGGGAACTCTAGGGGACACCCTGATGCGCATTCACTCTCTATTATTAAATTTCACTACTCCTTTAATTAAATGCTGTATATATATATATATATATAGGTTCGGTTTTTATCACAAACACACACACACACACACACATATATATATATATATAGATAGTGTTGTTTGGATATGTGTTTAAGTGGAGAAGAACATGAGAGATAGAGAAAGAAAATAAAGCTGAAGAACTGTGAGAAAGTGAACATAGACACGATTATGAGTTAGATTGAAAGTTTAATGTGGAGAAGAATCTTTGTGGGTGAGAGGACCGTATTGCATGGGTGTCTATTTGTCCACCCTTTCATTCTCAGCTTCTCACAACCAAGAAATCTGTTACATTGTAGGATCTAGAAAGAATAATATACACCCATCAGTCAAAAGCAAAAGGTACTAGAAAATTTCATAAAAAATAAAAAGGTACTAGACAAGCTTTTGCCAGGTTGAGCATCTATGCAATGGGTATATGGCCCAATATATTCTTGGGGATTCGTTTCCGTATAATATTATAAGCAAAATCTTAATAAGCATATTATTATTGTAGAAATTTAAAGTATTGAAATAATTTTTTCATATTTTTTATTTTTCTCCAACTAGGAGGAATATAAAGGAACAAGCCTATACAATATGAAAAAAAAAAAATACGTAGAAGGTAAGGAAACCTATACACTTTAAGGAAATATCAATATTCCTACAAACACTCTGTACCAAATATCTTAGTCAACCAACCGTATAAGGAAACAAGACTAATCAATATTTCTACAATCACTCTATACCAAATATCTTAGTCAACTAATCATATAAGGAAACGAAATCAATTGACACCCCATGTTGACACTCCCTCTCAAGTTGGAGCATATATATCTATCATGCCCAACTTGTCAATGGAGGCATTAAACATCTTCCCCGATACAGCCTTTGTAAGAACATATACTAACTGATCTGCTGACTTGATAGATGAAAATTAAATTATTTTTCAATCCAGAATCTCTTTGCTGAAGTTACAATCAACTTCCGCATGTTTGGTACGGTCCTGTTGTACTGGATTGTCTGCAATTCTAATAGCTATTTTATTATCACAATGTAAATCCATAGGCTTTTCATACTTAAACCCATATCTTTTAAAATATTCTTCTTCCAAAATAATTCACATGCACCATGAGCTATACCTCGAAATTCTACTTCTGCGCTAGATCTTGCTACAACCTTTTGCTTCTCCAAGTAATTAAAATTCCTTCGATGGACCTAAAATATTTGGATGTGGACCTTCTATTAATTTGATCACATGCCAAGTCAAATTTCATGTATCCTACGATATCTAGAGCATCACTCTTGGGAAATAGCAAACCTTTTTATGGTGCATTCTTCAAATACCTTAGGATTCGATACACAGCAGTCATGTATTCTTCCTTGGTGCATGTGATGTCTTCTAGCTAGTCTCTGGTAACGACTCTTATCTATTGGAACTTGATCCGCATATTCTCCAAGCCTATGATTCATTTCTATGGGTGTCTCTACTGGTGTGCAATCCAACATTCCAGTTTCAGTTAGAAGATCAAGCACATATTTCTTTGTGATGACATGCTTTGATCTCACAACTTTGATCCCTAAAAAATATTTTAACTAACCAAGATCTTTCATTTCGAATTTGGTAGCCAAATACTCTTGTAACGCCTTCATTGCCTTTGGATCACCACCTGCTAAAAACATATCATCCACATATACAATTAAAGTTGTTACCTTTCTGAATTTATGCTTTATAAATAGAGGATGATCAGAATTACTCTGCTTATAACCAAACAACTTCATTGTTTTCAAGAATCTCCCAAACCATGATCTTGGTGATTGTTTAAGCCAGTATAAAAGACTTTTTCCAATTTACAGCCGTTTCCATTACTTGAGGGGCCACATTTACTTCATGTCGCAAATACATGTATACTTCATATTCTAAATCCCCATTAATAAGCAATTTTGACATCAAATTGTTGCAGAGGCCAATCTAGATTAGCTGCTATGGATATAAGAATCCAGCTTTTATTGATCTTAGCTACTGGAGCAAAAGTCTATTGATAATCCATTCCTTATCTTTGCATATAATCTTTCGCAACTAATCTTGCTTTATACCTATCAATATTACCACCACCTTAAGCTTTAAAGTAAACACACATCTACATACAACCATCTTTTTTCTTTTGGGTGATGGCACAAGTTTTAGAAGCATTCTTTTGTAGAGCTTTCATTTCTTTATTCATTGCTTTTTTCCATTCTGGATATGCCAATGCATCTTGCTCACTACTAGGAATAGACACAGAGGAAAATTGATTAGCAGTAAATGCATATGCTATAGACAACCTATGACTAGACATATAGTTGCCAATTGGATACTTAGTCATGACTTTGAGGTTAGGTTTACATTTTTTTTGGTACTCCTTTGTTTGTCCTTTGTGGATATTTAGGTTCTATGTCTTATATTGGTAATGGTAAACTATCATATTCATTTGAAATAGGGTTTAAGATTACCTGAGGAAGAACATTTTGAGTTGAATCTTCAGCTATTGGTGTAGACAAGGGAAATTCTACCATTTGATCAAATAAATCAGGAACAATTTATTCAAGAACGTTGAATTTGGGACCTTTGCCTACACTTTATTCGTTCAACAATAAATAACCAGTTTAACACCTTCAAATGCAATGCCTATGCCAGATTCATCCAACGGAACACCACTGGTATCAAGGCTTCCAGATTCATTGTGAATGTTATGTAGACTTTCGCTTAGTTTTTCTAATTCCATAAATTCATTGCCACCTTTTAGCATGTTCTCTTCATTATAGTTCTTCCCCTTAAGAGAAGATTCGAACACTCTCCCTGAGTAATGAGGCTCCAATTCACGAAAACAAAATCTAGTGTTGCATTTATCTTTCTAGTTTGAGGATCGTAACATATATTCCCTTTTTAAAAATCAGAATATCCAACAAAAACACACTTTTTGGCACTTGGATCCAGTTTGCTTTGCTGAATTTTGGGGATGTGAATATATGCAGTACAACCAAAAATTTGAGGTTCGAGATTTGGTGGGTGAGGGATAGAAAGTAAGAATTGCATTTTCTACAGTGGGGTTTGGGAATCAATGACTTTGGATGGTATTCGATTAATAAGATTGTAGCGGATTTTACTGCCTCTCCCAAATAATATCAAGGCATGTTCATGCCAAATATAGAAGCACGAACACCTCTAATATCTATCCTTTCAGTCAATCCATTCTACTCTGGAATATATGTGCAAGAAGTTTGATGAAGAATCTCATGATGTCTTTAGAAATTTCCTAGAGATGCATCCACAAATTCTCTACCATTGTCAAATTGAAAAACTTAAATTTGCTTTTGGCACTCAGTAGTAACCATACTATGGAATTCTTGAAATGTTGTACATACATCTCTCTTATTTTTAGAAAAAGAAATCCAAGTCATCCACATACATTCATCAATAAAAGTAACAAAATATCGAGCTAGAGAAAAAGAAAGGATTTTTGCAAAACGCACACAATAGAGTGAATAACCATAAATGGTTCTCAACTTTTATTAAGGCTTGGTAAATAATCTGATGGCTCTTAGCTATTTCAAAGACTTTGAATTTAAAACCTTAATCACATACCTTCGAAAATAATTGAGGTTGTAATTTTTTCAAAGATAACCAAACGACAGATGTCCTAATCATTGGTTCCATAACCAAACAATTTCCTGAATTTTATTAATTTCACTAGTCTGATTTAGGATAGCCAATAATCTCGTAACATCTTTATTTTGAAAGACCTGTTTCATTACAATAAAAACATACCTGGTTGCTTGATCGTGTTCTACCGAATTGTGATGTGTCAGATGACATTCTACTGGATGGTATTTCGCTAGATTTTATAGTTTCTTGATAACTTCCATTATAGAAGATCCGACTGATGATTCTTGTCGACTTCAATTAGACATCATAGCCAAGGAGAACGTTTTTAATGATTGAACGCTCTGAATGAATATGCAGAGGATATGATTTTTGAGATACAAACTTCGAAATAATAAAAAACCTTGAATTCTATTTTACGGCAAAAATATGTAGAGAGAAATTAAAAAAAAAAAAAGAAAAAAAGAAAATAAGCCATTAGGACTAATTAAGTTCCAGTGGCCATTAGGACTGATGCAGTTTTGATGTAGAAGAAATCTTATTATAAATTTATAGAAGTGTTTTCCTTGTCTTTATGCTTGATATACTAGAAAAATTGATAATGCGCCAAAATTTGATGTGTGTCGTAAACACAAAAATTAATTACTGAATCTACCAAAACTATTGTAGTGGCAAGTCCAGGTCAAATCCACAATGACTATGTTGAATTCCAATTTAAATTCTATCCTAATAAAATACTGAACTAAAAATATAAAAATGGGGAGTTTTTGATTGCTTGCAAAATAATCTAAATTAAATCAAAAGTAGTCAATACTGAAACGAAATCAATGAGAGAAACTCTTGGGATCAGAATAATTCATAAGACTAGTAAATAGTTGATCATAGACATAAAAATTCCAATTCTTCATTCAGTTTGGCATAAATAATTGGCACGGCCTAATTATTCTATATTTCTCACTAAAATAAACTAATCGAGATACGATCATGAACTAGTTATAAATTCTGAAATTAATTCTATAATTAACGTGGCCTAAAATTATCTCATAAAATAATCAATAACAAGAGAAAATACAAACTCTACAAACGTTGCAAAGTCTTAATCTAATTTATGTTTTTCATAGAGAATGAACAGAAACTGAGATCATAACCATTAAAGTCTATTTGCTACTAATTATTAAAAACCCAATATGATTGAGAATTCAATTTAGCAATAATCCAATCTCACATAAAAATAATGGTACAAAATTATAATTATGAAAAATTGAAAATAAAAACAACAAACATAGAAGAAGATAAATTGCATGATTAAATTGGATTGAAATAAAAATAAGTCTCACAATTGCATAACTAGTTTAGAATTATTCCTATCCAAGACAAGAAGTTTAGAAGCACAAACTTGAGAGAAAAATCTAATTCTAATGCTAAAATTCTTCTAAAAGTCAGCTTTCCCATTTACAACAATGATAAAACATATTTATACTAAAACTTAGGGTTAAAACTGATAAAAAAGCACAAAAACGACCAAATTCGTTCCCACCTAGGCGCCTGGCCAGGCACCTGGGCATTCACTACCTTGCTACCAATGTCTGCTTAATTATGGTTTTACCATTGTTTCTTCATTTTTCTATTTAATTATGATTTTACCCCTGTTTTTTTCATTTTTCATCTCATTAAGCTCAAATCGGCCTAAAACATAGAACAATACAAATTAATTAATTATATGTTAATAAAACATGTTCAAATCAAGTATAAAGATAATAAAATATATATACATTGCATCCCATCAATGTTTGACATATATTTATGTGAATATATGTGTTTTGGGTGGGGTATAATCGTGGGTTTCAAAATGTGGAGTTTTATAGAAATTATGAAGAGTGGATTAAATTGATGTTTTATACTTGTTGATTGTTGTTTGCATATGATTTTAGAACCAATTTATGCATTTAAATGGATGAAATATCCTAAATTGTCCCTTGGGTTACATTGGACTCAAAGAGACGAAGTAAATGAGTCTAGTTTGGCTATAAATGATGACTGAAATCACAAGATTTTTGCTGGTAAAAACCATATAACTTAACCCGATTAAATGGAAACAGCTCAATCTACAACCCGTCTGAAGGTAGAGGACATCCTTAATGGGCATTTAACAAGCCTTATTTTACAAAATTAACAATTTGGGGTACTGGTGCCTATTTTTCCGTAATTTGAGGAGGATGTCATTCAATTATGATAGTACATGGGACAAAACACAAATGATCCATAAAAGTTAGTTTATCTCTGACCATTTTTCCATTGAAATAGAAACTTGCGTGATAAGCATGTAACACTTGACAAGCCTTATTTGACAAAATTAAAGATTTAGGGTGTTGGTGCCTATTTTTCCATAGTTCAGGAGGGTTTCATGCAATTATGATAGTATCGATAGCAAAGTATGAGTGACCCGATAATTCAAGAAGTACCACTACAAAAAAGCCAATAAATTAAATATACTACAGTTAATCTACCTTATGATATATTACATAATTAATATTTACAAGAAAGAGAAAAAAATGATGACTAATTAATAACAACTTTAAAACAAAAATTCTATAAAAGTAGGATAATAAATTGTTAAACATTTTAAATTTAAATAAACACGACAAGAAAATATCCTTCATGAAATGTCGTACCAAAAACTTTCTACGACTATTTAAAATCGTCATATTATGCATCGTTTTCGTCGCAGTATATATTAACTAAGACATTTATTTTCATCGCAAAAATGGACGTATGATATCAGATCTATGTGGCGACGGACCCAAAGATGACGCACTTTGTGCATCGTATTTAATAGTCTGACGTGGCACTACACATGGAAAATGAAACTCAACAGGACGAACAAAATGCATCATGAAATGTACTCTAACACGATGCACAATGTGCATCGTGTAATGTCTAAAAGGGAAAAAAAAGAAAAAAAAACGTACATGTACGTCGTGTAATGTGCTTAAACAACATACATTATGTGTCGACGCGTGGACTTTGTGCTAAGTAAATAATCGAAGAATTCGAAAACAGCATCAATAGCAATATATAAAAGAACTCAATAACAAAAAGGACCAGAAGAAGAACTCAAGAGAATCAAGAAAAAGATAAATAGACAAATCATTCATCAATCCTCATTGAAAAGAATGCCCAAGAAGCAAACAATAAATTCCAAACTAGTCAACATTTTATTATATAATACAGATAATAATAAAGGGCCTAACTATCAGATAAAGTTGGCAATTTTGTGAAATTTGTAGCCATAAGAAAACCTATTGTTTCTCAAGCACTTCAGTTGGGCATCAAAAAAAAAAAAAAAGAAGTACAAAGAAAAAAAACTTAGGAAATAATACAAGAACTGATATACACTCAATTTTTTCTTTTCTTTCCTTTCCCTTTTTCATTTTTTTTTTCTTTATCATTAATTTCTCAAAAACTAAACAAATGAGCAAAATAATTCAAAACAAATTTGATAAGCACCCACATACAGAATAAAGAGCTTGCCTACAAAACTCTGATGCATTATCTAAGATACACAGAGGCACATAAATCTACTAATTTGAGATAGACCCATAAACGCAAGCTCATTCAAAGTTTCATATGAGCCAACAACAAAACCCAGTTTGATAAATTACCCGACAAGGTAAGGATAGGAGGAACCTTGGATAGGAAGTCGACAACACCACCCATCATGCTTTTCCATATTGAACTTTTAATTGAAACCAAGATGATATACCTTTAGATATACAACACCAATTCCACATTAAAAAAAAAACTTCTAGAGCCTCGGTTCCCATTGTAATCCTCCCAAAAAAATTAAAAAAAACCCTCCCAAAATGAGAAATCCCAAATTTTACCTTTAGATTTGCAACACAAAATCCACACTAAAAAAAAAGCAAAAAAAAAAATGAAAATCTACCTGCTTCTAGAGAGAAGAAAAAAGGTTGAGCTCTAGGCGAATAAAGGTTCCTGTTGAAATTTACTCAACTTCTAGAAGCTTCTAGAGCCTCTCAGTGTAAAGATTTTCATTTGATTGTCAATCAACACCCATTCCGTAGGCTTGCTGGAGATGAGATCGAGAAGCCAACGAGTGAGAGGCTGAGCAACCATACCGAATCAGCTGAGTTCAACCATGGAGGAAGCAAATGGAAGAGAGAGAGAGAGAGAGTGAGAGCATTGCAAAGAATCGAGTTTTAGAAAAAAAGAAGATTAGTTTGAGAGAAAGAGAACAAATTGAAAAATATTAAGTTTGGGCTTTCCATATATATGCTGTGTAAAACATGCTTTTGCTTCGCACATAGTGCGTCGTAGTTATGCCTCTTTTCACCAATCAGGTCAACATTTTATTATATATGATATAGATAACATGTCATTCAGGACATTTCATGCAACATGTTTTTAGAGAATGTCTTATTTGGTCACAATTTTTTACAACATACATTTTTATAGTCATTTTTAATGAAAATTAAGAATGATATTCTTATTGAGAATGGTATTTTACACGATGCACATTGTGCATCGTGTAAAGCCTTTAGATGACGATGCACATTGTGCATCTTGTAAAGCTTTTAGACGATGCACGTCAAAGCTTGTTATACAATCGCACAAAGTATGTCGTTCTTGGCATCTTAAATGGTGCCGTTTTCTTATATACGACGGTCTTGACTGTCATATTTAATGTGTTTTATGCGACGGTAGAAGACCGTCATGTTAAGTTACCATGTCATGCCACCTCGACTCCAGTCGTGGACACATGGATTTTACGTATTTTATATTATAAGCATTGATGATGGTTTTTTGTGGTGCGTCGTATTTTCTGAATTTTAAGACGACATTTTGTAATTTGCACATCGCAGTGATGTAACAAAAATTTAATAATTATATATTAATTCAAATTGCATCATCTTTGATATTTAATATGATGTTGTCCTTTTAAATGATAATTTGACGTTCGCTGTAGTATCATCATTTTTCTTGTAGTGAAATATAACCTAAATGAATTATTATCGTGATTGAAAGAATATATTTTAACACAAATTGTGTTGCAGCGCAAAACGAAAGTTTAGTTTCCTTTAATCAACCCAAGCATAAAAATACAATGAATTATAAAATAAAAATTTAGCTAATATACATATTGTGAATGGATAGGAATTACTCTAGATAAGACTTACAACTGTTAACAAATATATGTACATAAGATTCTAGAAATGTTTATTTTCCTTGTGCTGATGTCAATGACTTGCTAGCTTTGGGCTTTTCTTTTTCTTTTCCCATATTGGACTCTTCATGAGAAGCCTCTTCATTTGGATTTTATATGTAGAGTTAATAGTATCATGTTGTCATCGAGTCATGTTTAATTTTAGGGTGTTTTGATCCATGCTGAGGATTGTGAAAACATTTGCCTTTCACTATCAAAACTTATTTTTTGTGCTCCAATTTCCTGTGCACTTGCAGGTGTTGTGGTATATTCTAAATTAACTCGCAAGTGCATGAATTAACAAGTAATAAAGTGGATTTTTAAAAAAAAAAAAACCGATATCGATCCCACAAGGAATAATGTCTGTAGTGTTGAAATTAAATAAATTGTAAATTAAACCTTGAAAAGTTAAAGAGAGTTTGTTTGATTGTTGTGTGTATCCAAGCATATGAATTAAAATGAAAACAATATTAAAAATAAGAACAAGGCAGCAAGTAGTATTATCAAGATTTTAAAAAAACAAGGATCATGACTTCACCACTATTACTCCTATTTAGCCCTAATGCATTATAGATTCATAGGTTAACCCCCTTTGACCATAAGTGACTAGAAGTTGATTCCTCAATGCATTCTAATCTAGTAAGCACAACGTATTTAATTATCCCTAATATAAATACGGAAATTTAAGCCCTGAGACATGCAAACCCAATATGTTCTTGTCAAAGTTGTCACTAAGTCATGCAATATTCCTATAACACCATCCTTTTTTATTTATTTATTGTCTTCAAACTTCTTTAACATGGTCTTCAAGCTGATGGCTGCATTTAACAAAAGAGCAGTTGCTGAGGTGAATGTAATTTCATGTGGGTCATTGTTAGAGTATGGAGAAAGTACTCTTATTTTCTTGATCAATGGTCAACTGTGTACTATGGATGGATCATACTTAGGAAAATGGCCTCCAAATATTTTGATCCTTTTCATTGCATGTAATTATCTTTTACCCTTCATTTTATCTTTTTCATTTTTCATTGAACGGGATACCCAACCTTTTTCCCGCTCCTCTGTGGTGTACCTTGCCTCACCCTTCGCTGCCCTTCGCAAGTATACTCGGTGCCAGTCTCTGTTTTTTTTTTTTGCTAAAAATCAATTCCTTTATAAGTTTTTTTTTCTTCCTTTTTATTATCAATGGAAATGAAAGCATAATATATAGCATCTAATTAGTTGATATTCTGCTTACTGGCTGATGTTCATTGATCGAACTACAGAAAGAAAAAAAAAAAGTTTTGTTCAAAAAAATAATAATCGATTTGGGAGAAGGGTGGGTGTAGTTCATTTAGTGAAGTATTCCATTAAAAGTAGAAGAGAGAAAGAGAAAAAAAGAAAAAAGAAAAAAGAAAGAAAGAGAGAGATTACTTGCAAAGGGAGAACGAAAAAAAAAAGAGAAAAGGAAAGAAATAAAATAGAGAGAAATAGAGAGGGAAAGAATCAAAAGAAAATGTAGACAGTAAAAGTATATATAATTGATTGACAATTTACCGGTAAGTGCATAGTAGATTAGGACAGAAATTAATTTTTTTTTAAATGCACGGCAAAGGTCTTTCACACCACTTCAGCAGTGGATAATTATTAATTTTTTTTTTTTTAAATTTTAACGTGCTGTACTTATGTTGTATTTGTGTTATGAGACCCATTTTACAGTACATTTTGTTAGGAATAGGTAAATAAGAAGTAAATTGATTCTTATTAGAAAAATATATTTTGAAACAAAGTCCCACATGCATTAGAAACCAAAAAGTATAACACTTTATACGTGTATTTTTTTTTTTCTTTTTTTGGGGCCATAAAGGAAATTGGTCTTTCTAAGAGCCTACAGAAAGATCAAAATGGCAAACATATTGTTAAAATACTTGATGGTTTTCTAATTATCTCAAATGTGATGAGTGTAAATGTACTATTTTCTTCTTCTTTTTTTATGCAAATAGAAGAACATATAAAGCACATTTCACATATAAATGTTATCAAATATATAGAAAGCAGCAAAAAGATCATAAAAGTAATTCATAAAAAAAATATTACATATAGAGGGTTTCGCTATAAAACTCATATGTTAGTGAACATATGGAGTCCAACAGATGAATTTTTTTTTCTTAATTTTTTTTAGTTCTTTTTTTACTACATTTTCTAAATGCTATAAATTTTAAAAATCTACTAAAAAAACAAAAAATAACCAAAAATATATGACTAAAACAACAAAACATACCCGATTGTTGTGTTTTGTATAACATTGTTTTTTTGGTTTTTTTTTTTAAATCCAATAGTTTTAAATACTATATAAAATCTAAAGCCAAATTTGTTTTAAAAAAAATTCAAGAAAAAAAATATTTTTGTTGGAAAGCTGATGAAGCCCAACATGTATGTTTTATAGCAAATTCCTCACTCTTTTTATATCAAATAACACCAAGGTCCCCCGAAACACTTCAATTAGGAGTCTTAATCTCTTATTTACAATGAATCCTTAATGAAGTGTTTGGGGAAACTCTAGGTGATACCTGATGTGCTTGGATTTTCTTTGCCGTACTGGAATTGTATAAACATAATTGCTATTAGTACTCCACTATTTATAGCTACAATTTTTCCTCTCGTTTGTATTAAAATCCTTATGATCAAAACCCCTAGGCAGTGAATCTAGACCCTATTGTGGGATGGATGGAAAAAAACTAAAAAAGTGGGACGACAAGAGATCTAGTACCCGTCGTCAAGTGGCCACATTTTTTTTTTTTTTGATGAATAACCAGCTTCATTGAGAAAGAAAGTAAACCGCACAGGAGCAACATAAAATCACAAAAACAAAACCAGGAAAGATGCTCCCATCAGATTGCATACAACATATCCTTCTCAACAAGAGTGGATATTTCACTATGGAGTCTTCCCTGAGAATCAAAAACATAATCAAAACACACAGAGGTTTCCAAAGTCAATCTTGCAGTACAATCAGCCACCCTGTTGGAGGTTTTGTGGTTCCATTCAATGGACCATCTGGACTTCTGAAACCTTTCCCGAATCTGTAGCATGTAGCTGCTCAGGTTCCAAGCTAAAGGCTCCTCCTTCTTGATGTCATTAACCAAAGTAATATCATCAGAGGACCATATTAAGTATGCCCGGTTTCCCTCTTCCAGCTCTTTTACTGCCCAATCTAGAGCCAAAGTTTCGGCTTCATGAGCATCATTGCATTCACAGAGCTGGGAGCTCAACCTTAGCACCCTTCCACTTGAGTTCCTAACAACCATAGCAATAGCAGGTTTACCACAAACAAAGCTAGCATCAGTGTTTACTTTCAAAAAACCCGAAGGTCGCAATTTCCATCTTTCATCTGTTTGCTGGAATCTTCTTGACCAGTCATGAGATTCAGCATTAGTGAACTCCTCTATCAACCTGTTAAGCAACACAATGGCAGCACCTAGACCATCTTTTTTAGAATGTAACATATTGTTTCTTCTAATCCACGCAACATAAAGCAAATTACTAACAAAAACAGTAAAGGAATCCTTATCTTTGAACCCAAGCCATAAACTGTTAAGGGGGTTCACACAAAGATTAACCAGCTATTGGAAGTTTGTAATATTCCAATTTTCCAGCATACATCCCCATTTGTTTCCAAAAGCCAGGGCTTTCATCCCGGGGCAGGAATAGAATAAATGCAAACTTATTTCCTCCTCAAAGCCGGAGACTGGGCACCATCTTTCACCATTTTGGAAACGGTCAGATAGGAGGGCCCGAATGGGTAGAACATCAGCTTTTCATCTCCACAAAAAAACCTTGAGGCGCTCATGGATTTTTAGTTTCCATAAATTCTTCCATTCATCAAGAGGTTGTTGTTCTACAAAAAAAGTTTTGTAGCTGCTCTTTACCGAGAAGATTCCTCTATCATTTCCTTGCCAAATTAGAGTATCTATACTCTCGAATTGGGGCCAGTTTATCTTCAAAATGGCTTGCACCGCTTCTGCGGTGAAGGTGTTTTGTAGAAGCTCTAGGTTCCATTGTCCTTCAATATTTTTGAAATCAGCCACTCTATGGGCAGACCTAAGATTAATCACAGTCCTTGTATGGGGGATTCCACACTGCCAGTTGGGGGATCCAATGGTCCACAAAGGGCTGAACATCAAAACCATTGCCAATAAAGAAACATGAATTTTTCGTAATCAATTCTTTGCCAGCCATGATGCCCCTCCAAATCCTTAAGCAGCCCCTAGGAACTTTGTGCTCGAAGATAGACTTTCCTTTGAGATATTTAGCTTTCAACATCGAAGACCATAATTTTACTATCATCTTGGATCATACCCCACGTAAGCTTGGACAGCAGTACAATGTTGAAGTCTTGAAATATTCTAAAACCAAGCCCTCCAAGATCTTTTGGCTTGCATATCTCCTGCCAAGATGTTAGGGCACAGTACTTTGTAGAGTTGGCTTTCGATTCCCACCAAAATCTGCGAATATAGCTGTCCAAGTCGGTGGTAACATTCTTAGGGATGAGGGAAGTAGACATAACATAAGTGGAGATAGCCTGGGCCACTGATTTTATAAAGGTGCCCTTTCCTGCTTTTGAGAGAGTGTGAGCTCTCCATCCTTGAAGCTTGTTTTTCACTTTCTCTTTAATTTGATGGAAGCCTTTAGAAATATTCCTCCAAGTTAGGAGGTAGTTCCCACGATATGTAGAATTCTGCCCCATTTCCTTTAGAGCCTGCAGGGTCATTATCCTTCTCTTGGTTCTATTGTCTGCTGCTTTGGAGAAAAGGATGGTTGACTTATCCATGTTGATCTCTTGCCCGGCCCACTCACAGTAGGTATCTAGACAGTCTTTGACCACTAAAGCTTCCTTTTTATCAGCTCTACACATGATCAGAAAGTCATTAGCATACATAAGATGGGAAATTGTTGGTGCATTCTTGTCAACTTTGATCCCATGAAGATTTGCTTCTATTTCTTGGGTGAGAAGAATTCTAGAGAGGAATTCTGCCCTTAAAATGAATAGGAGAGGGGATAGAGGATCCCCTTGCCTAAGGCCTCGCTGAGGAATGAAGGCTCTGTTTTGTCCCCGTTAATAAGCAGCGTGTATTGAATTGATCCAATACAGCTCGAGATTAGTTCCCTGAATACGGAGTTGAAGCCCCAGCATTCTAAAGCTTTGTCAAGAAAAGACCACTCTAACTTGTCATATGCTTTCGTGAGATCAAATTTGAGCATCATTATCCCTTTTCTCCCTTTATGATGATTAATCTTATGAACAATTTCTTGCGCAATGATGGAGTTCTCGGCTATCCAACAACCCTTTACAAAAGCACCTTGGTGGGGGGATATGATTTTGTCGATCACTCTGCTTAGTCTGGTAGTCAAAATTTTAGCTACAATTTTGTAGCCAAAATTGCATTGCCCGATCGGTTTAAAGTTGTTGAAGCCACATTATTTCATAAGTCTAATGCCAAAATTATTCTGTCTTTTTCTTCCTCTATCACTTTCAGATTAATTTTGTCAAAAACGTAAATCTATAGCAAATCTTTGTCTAGCTATTTTAGATTCTATATTATATTTAAATACATTTTAGTACATTTTAAAATTAAATATGTTCACATAAGTGTTTCTACAATTAATTTGTGCAGATTGATACATTCTAAATTGAAAAAAGTTGGACATTTGTCAAATTTAGTTAAAATTGACAAATTTTGTCAACTTAAATGTTATGTGCATAACACATGACCTTCAAAATTGATTTTTATTTTTATTTTTTAGGATACCAAAAATTTAAACAAAAATTAAAAAAATTTGAAAGAAAATTTGAAATTCATTTATGACATTTCTTTCTATTTTTTAATATATTTTTTAATTTTTGGTACAATTATAAATGAGAAAATTAATTATTACAGTAACTTGCTATGCACGTGACTTTTAAGTTGATAGAATTTATTAATTTTAACTAAATTAAACAAATGTTCAATTTCTTTTCAATTTAGAATGTATCAATTTGTACAAATTAATTAAAAAAACTCCTATGTGAACAAATTTAATTTAAAAAATATTAAAGTGATTTATATATTATTAAATAAAATATACAATATATTGGATTTCGACAAAGATATAAAATTGAGGGCATATAACTCATGTATCTATGATTCCAGTATGGATAAATCTTTTTTTTATTACCAAAAATATAAAGTTGAGGCCGATCCCTTTCTAGACCATATCTAGATGGGCCAAAAAAGCTTTCTGTGATCACATGGAAGCTTCCGAGACAGCGAATTAATGAACTGCACTTTTTTTGAAGCTTCAATATGTATATGTATGAAAAAGATTGAAAAGGTATATGAAAGGACCTGGAATTTGGAAAGATATAAATAAATAAAATAAAGATGCTCGGTAGAGAGAGTTTGAAAAAAGCCACATAAAAAATGCTCATATTTTGAGAATTCCTGACCAGATTCATTCAAAATTTTGAGAATAGATTACGGTGCAATTGAATTTTATTTTATTATAGATAATGTTATTTTATTACGGATAAATATTATTTTGTTATGAATGAATAACTCTTGTTTATAATAGAATAACATTGTAAAATTCATAATGTAGCCATAACAGAGTAATATTTATTTATCTGTAATACAGTAACATTGTCTATAATAAAGTAATATTTTTAAAAATTATAATAAAATCTAGTTGTACTGTAGAATTTTTAATAATTAATTTTGACATAATTTTTCTTTTTTCTCTACCGGGTCTCTAATAAATAAATATATATATATATATATGGAGAGTGATTATAAATAAGAGATTTTCATTGCATTTTTGTTTTGGAAAAGCCCTAGCTACGAGCTAGGAGGAAATGAGAGTCAGTTGTCTCCTAGAGTTCCCTGGAACACTTCACTGAGGCTCCATATCTATAAATTCATTATAATCTGCCTTACTGAAGTGTTTGGGGGAACTCTGAGTTCCACCTGACAATTAATTGTTGGGTTAAGCTCATCCAAATTTTTTGAATTAGTTTAATTTAAATACAATTTCGATCATTTTGGTTTCCAAGACATCATCAATCTTCTTTTGAATTTCAAATGATTATCATTTTTCTCTTTTATTATTTCATTTATACTTTTCAAAAATAATTTCATCAACGCCCATTTTAAAATTACTAGTTATAATTTTCAAAATTTAAGGGATTAAATTAAAATTAATAAAACTTCAGAGAATCCAAATAAAATATTATGTTAATTGTTTAGGTCACATTTGATGGTTTTTTGATATTGTTTTTTGTAATAAAATTTCAGCAGCAAGTTGATTTTCTATCTTTTCTACTTTTTAATTTATTAATAAATCTTAATGCTAGAAGCAGCTAGCATTCTATATATATATATATATATATATATACAGTCAGCTGTATCATGTATACATGATATTTGTTATGTTTAAGTATGAAATTTAACTGTTAGAATTAAGTGATAAATAAAAGATAAGTGGATCAATACGCCATCAAAATTTTTTAAGAATCTAAAACACTTATCTTTTTATTTATGATTTAATCCTAACATTTGATATTCATACATGAACATAACAAATGTAAGTATGCTTGATAATAGCCTGACTGTATATATATATATATTACTGTTTTTATATATATTTCTATTTTTTTTGGTGAAAAAAAATGACCTACCAGTAGCAGGGTTATAAGCCCATGAAGTATTTAGCAAGCGCACTAACTCAGACGTCTTTTTAATCCAATAGGAGTCCGCGATGGGAGCCTGTGTTGTACTTTCCTCCCCCTCGTGCAGTAGCAGCAGAGAAGAGCACTTGAATCCAAATGAGGCTACCAAGACTCGAACCACAACTCCTGTACTTGCAAATGTGATGGTTCAGCTAGCTCCTGCCACTGAGCTACACTCTCAAATGCATATATATATTTCTATTGAACGACAATTCTTTTATTGCAATAATTTTTATAAAATATTTTGATTTTTTTTTAATAGTTTTGACACAAAGTACTGTTTAAAAGTTAGACTATGATTCTCGCCAATATATTCATAAAGCATAGCTCGGTTATAGTTACAGGCCCTTTGTTTGTTGCTTTAATTGAGAAGAAGTTATCCGTTTGGGTGAAGCGCTAGCATTTGTACGAGAGTAATATAAAGTTGGTCTTTTCTTCGTTTGTTCTGTGTCTACATTTTTATTTGGAGTCCCAATCTTTTGTATTTTGGTATTGTAAATGTGAAAAATTGTAGTATGAATCTTATTTATTATGTATCCCTTTTGTAATAACTATTTTAGTCGGAATTTGTAATTATTATTATTTAATACATATATATATATAAATATTTAATTTTTTTTGGGTTAATTGACTTTGGCACTCTTGATTTGTAAAGTTTTGCTATTTAAACCATTAACTTCCTAAAATAACAATTTAGATTCTTAATATTTAAATTTGTTGTAGAGATTGGTCCAATCTTCAATTTTGATCAAACAAATTTGTAATGATTTCATCTAAAACTTGAAGCAATATCGGTGAAGAAAGAGATTAATTAGGAATGTTGATCAATGTGAAGAAATCACAACGGTTACCAATTTGTTTGATAAAAAATGGACCAATTTGCCACAAACTTTAAAATTGAAAGCCTCATATAAGTTGAGTGTTTAAAATATTGCAAAACTCTCAAGTCAAGAATAATCAAAATGCAATTAACTTTTTTTTTAATGTACAATACATATTCTTTTTTATTATAATTTAACATTTTATTAAAAAAGAACAGACATGTCCATGATAAATATATCCTACAAAAAGATGGGCATCGTGGCATTTCATAGTAGATATTGAACAAATATACTAGTTCATTTTTTTAACAAGACTAGATTTGATTGGACTCAGACTATTTAATGTATATTCTAATTTGAAAACACATAAAACGACAACTAATAATGGTTTTAAGTTATTTTCAAAACTCTAAGAATTATGAAAAAGGTTCCAATATATTTTTTTTCTCTAAAAAGAAACATAATTTATCAAATCTCTTATTAGTTTGATAAAACATTTTTTTATTCTATAATTTGAAAACCATTTCTGCAAATAAAAAATAAAATAAAAATACATTACGAAATAAGCCCTTAAATTTGCTTCCTTTTTGTAACACCAAAAGAATTATAGATTCAAATGCATTCATTTGGGGCCAAAAGATTTAAAGGAAAAGAAAACAAATAAAAAAATAATTAATAAAAGACAGTAAAAATTGGGTCATATTAATCATATATAAAAATTAGCATCTATAAAATCTTCTTTAATTGAAATATGCACACATGGAAATAGTTTCCACTTTTAGTGTGCATAGAAGTACATGCATATTTGATTTCTATTAAAGATAAAATATAAAAAAGATGATGATCTACGTTCTATTAGTTTAAATTTTTAAGATCAGTAATAATTTAACATAATATTAGAATTTGAAACTCATCAATCCATCCCAAAAATAATACATATACAAATTCAAAATGAGTTTAAAAGAGGCAGATAAAAAATGCACATGTAATGATCCAAATGTGCCTACATGTGAGGAAGAGTATTAGACTGCAATATATAAAAGATGGTGACCCACTTCCTGTCGATTTAACTTTTTCTGTTATAAATAAAAAGTATTATATTTAACAATTATGTAATGTTATCTGTATCATTTTTTATTATTATGTACAATAAAAAGTCATAAATTTATAATTATGCACAAGGTAAAATAAGTTATGTAGGTTGTATATAAATATTATAATGTATTTGATAATGAATAACTTATGACACTAAATCACCTATGTAACAATTATATATAAAAGTTTTTTGAAGTTAATTAGGATACGAAAATAGACCAAGTGAGTGAATCTGGACGTTTTTGTAGGATATATATTGAGAATATTAGAGGAATCGAACTCGAGTGGCGCACATGCCTAATCTGCAATCCCCAGATTCTGTCCTACTTATTTTTAATACCAATGTGAGCTCTTGAATGTGAAAAATTCACTAAAAATCATAACCAAAAAAAAGGAGGCTATATATATTTTACGTGATATATTTTTTCAATGATTAATGCTATACACACCAATATGTTAATCAATTTTATTAACTACTTATATATTAATGATTAAAATTTATTATTAGCCTTATATGAACAAATGAACTTTTAAATAATATAAAATTAAACAGAGACATTGAAAAATGATAAGTGTCACACAAATTGGCGGAAAAGAAAGTTAGTAACAAATAGCAATAATCTTAAATCTTAATTACTAAGAAACAATTGTTTGTCTTTTTTTCTTTGGACGTCAGAAAAAATTCTTTTATTTGAATACAATACGGTTATTCGTCTTAATTAGGATGTTAAATTCAGGGAGCTAGCAAACTTCTAACAAACTTAAGAAGATTAGAGGGATTGGTGCAATTAAAGCTATATTTGATTAATTTGTTTTTTTATTTATTGTTATTGATATATATTTTATTTGATATATATTTCTGCTTCTTATGTAAATATTTTCCAATTTTTTTTTATATATAGTATATTAACCACTAAAGCAAAAAATTAAAATTAATTAAATAGAAACAAAAAAAATTGTACTTATTTACGACAAACAATATTTTTGAAGGGTTTCAATAAAACTTCTCAAACAAAAAAGTTCATTACAGAAATTCTTAAGAAAATGTATGCAAGTTAATTAACATAGTAAGAGAGTGAATAACGAAAAGCTCTCTCCCGAACGCTTACCGGCCACTCACCTGTTGCTATTCATCTGTCCTAAGTATCCATCCAGGTTCAATTGTTCATTAATAGCCGTACTTAAAAAAAGAAAAGAAAAATAAAGGGCTTTTAGTCTAGTCTTAATTAGCTGTTCTTTTAGTACTAGAGCATGGCCTTTTATTCTGACTTTGCTGTATAAATACATGAATTTGAAACCGAAATGCATATGTATTGAATTCAGTGAATGCCTAAAAAGAAGAGAGTCGGCTGTCTCCTGGAGTTCCTCTGAATGCTTCAGTAATGGGTCGGGTTTCTTCCTTTGAAGCCCACCTGACTGAAGTGTTTGGGGGAACTCCGACTGCCAACTGACTAATCAGATCGATATTACTCGCCGGAAATTGTGGTCCACTATCTCTATCTCTTTATTTTATGGTTGGTCATTTTCTCATCAAAATCAATGATTAATTTCCTTTCATCTTCGATGATATTAATTCCTGGCAATTTTTTTTTTGTTTTTTGGGTTAGGAATTCTTGAATTACTCACATTTTCCTAGTGATATATATTAATTCCTGGCAATTTTTTTTTTTGTTTTTTGGGTTAGGAATTCTTGAATTACTCACATTTTCCTACCTCCTCAAAGTTATCGAAAGACTTCAATTTTAGATTTTCCAATAATATAGTAAAGCTGCATTAATAATCTTTATTCATTTTCTATTGTATTTTTTGTTTCTCTCTTGAAAAATATACTTAGGGATTATACATATAAATATATGCATACAAGAGTCGGTTTTAGAAATATTATTGAAATTCTATATAAGTATAAAATTTAGTCTTATTGGATATTGGTAAGATTTAAAATAGTATAACTCAATCGAGTCCTGTCGTATATTTCCACTATACTGTAAAAGCTTAAACTATATTTATATGTTCTTTATTTTGGTACGTATATGTATACTATCAAATTAAATTTTCATCAATATTATCACAAAAATTCTATACTGCAGATAACCACATTATTTAAAGTGCAGATTATCGCTAATAATAACATGTTATTAGCGAATGCTTCATTGTTTGTAATTTATTTTAGCGTCGAAGACGCCAACTGATAATTGACGCTGTTAGCTAGTGATAATTGCATCTTAAAATAGTACAGATATCCACACCATATACAATATATATATATATTAGTCTTTTTACGGTGTAAATATCTATAAATTTTTAATAAGCAAATATTCATATCATAATTTTTTATATATTATTTTATATACATATATATAATATTAAACATGCAATCTGAATGTTACTTAAACAACCTTGTGGACCTGTTGTCTTTGTAGATTAATGTATATACATATTACAGTTTGTTTCTCTCTGCATGTTTTCCTCAAAATAATTAATAAAGTGATTATGTGCTAGCTTTTAGATATTAAACATTTTAACAAGACTGTCTGCCAAGTATAATTGTTTGTTTATCTAGATGTCTAGACTAGAGTTCTATTTGGATTGTCACAAAAAGTTAGCTCTTATGATGAGTCTAAAAGAGTCGTTACAAAAAGTTAGATTTTTTGTGACGAATGTAAAAATACATAAAATATAAAATTAGCCTTTTTTGACGATCCGGATGGAACTCCATCAGATGTTCGAACTGGAGAAGCTATGTGGATATATATATATATATATATATATATATATATGTTTTTGTAAATTGTGAATTACTTGCTGTTTTTAAAGCTTTAGATTTTGAATTATAAATGCTGCATTTGAATCGATTCTTCAACTCCATCTACCTCTTATGATGGTAATAATAGAGAATAATATGTTGCTGTTATATATACGTGTATTATCTCAACATATTATTATGTGTGTAAATAATATTTAGTTAGGCTGTTATGTTGTAATTAGCTATATTACCAACATTATGTCATACGTACATGTACTAAAACTGGTTTTTACTCGTAATATAATTGAGCTTTTCCATAAATTTAAAAACTCTATTTGGTATAAGGGCATTTTCTCTAAGAGTTACTAATTTTTATTTTTATTTTGCTTTCCAATCTCCATTGGCTGAAAAATTTTCATCATCTCCAACATGTTCTGTCAATGATGCAAATTTCATTATGATTTTGCAAACTTAATATTTATTAATAATGTAGCCACACAAATTGCACCTATTTGTTTCATTGAATTTCTTCAAAAAGAGGTGCTTCTATATCTCTTCATGCCTACAGCAAT
Organism: Ochetophila trinervis; assembly: GCA_003254975.1. Taxonomy (NCBI): domain Eukaryota; kingdom Viridiplantae; phylum Streptophyta; class Magnoliopsida; order Rosales; family Rhamnaceae; genus Ochetophila; species Ochetophila trinervis. Next base: position 100,713 of record QANX01005266.1, on the reverse strand, counting down.
GCAGATTAGGCTGAGAACCCTGATGACAACAATCCACGTCAGCATACATTATGTTTCTTGGTCCCAATCTCATCTCCTAGATGTCAAGGAAACCAAGGACAATCTCACGATCAGCGTACATTTGATGTTACATAGCATTGTTTTTATTTTTTTATTTTCCATTTCTTGTGAGCATTTTGTTGCGACATCCAATTCAAATATATTATAGAAGTGTTTGTTCAAAAATTATATTTCTGCGTAAGTCATTATGAGCGTTCTAGGAGCTTTGCACACCCCATTTGGGTGTGCATTTCCAATCTACTTATAGTTATTTTATGTGTTCTATATCTTACATAATTTTAGTATTGTCATTATCATGTTGTAAATATGTATCTAGGCCCATTCACATTTTCCAACATAATAACTATACATGCACCATTCATATACGTGTATAGGAACCCAACACACATATATTCACTTCCATAAATTACCACATGTGTTTATCCATCTAAACATAAATACCATATATTTAACTAGTCTAGATTACATTTCCAACATCTCCCCTTAATCTAGACTACCACACTGAACACAAAATAATTTGTCAACATTAATTTAACCATCATCAACGTCTTCAATTAGATCCCCATCATCATCGTTATCTTCAAGCACTCCATTAGCATCCTCATATGCCACAATATCTTCAAGCTCTTCAATTCTTTGATATAGAAAATTAATTTCTTCACATAGCTCGTTATTTTCAACCTTGCATTCATCAACAATATAACGATGAAGATCTAGCACTTTGATCATATTCAAATTCTCCATATATAGCAACAAACTTTTAGCGGCTGAATTCTTTGCTTGCTTCAATGTCTTCATCCACAAACTTATATAGATTTTATCATGTATAAATACAAAATGTGTATCATCCACTCTCAAATTACATTTGAACCTTCTATCATGAGGCTGTCCATCATAAACATTAGTAAATATCGGCGACAACAAATTCAATTTCTTAAAAACTTCAATCATCAAACTCTTAAAGGAAATTTCAATCTCCATAATACTGCATCCACGAAACATAAAATATATGAGATAAAATGTTTTCTGTTTCTCTCTCCATATTTTCTTTTCTTTTGCACTCTCTCCATAATAATGCATCTACAAGTTCGCTCTTTCTTCACGAAACTTGGATTCTCTCAATTTTTCTTTTCTTTTTCGCCACATTGTGAAAAACACTAGTTTGCCACTTTGCAAACTTGTACTCAAGCATACCAGCTCTTATAGTTGCGAGTCTCACAATTTTTCTAGAATGCACTTTTTCAATTTTTACCGAAACACACATCAGAGAATTTCAAAAATATGTTTTCCAAAAACACCTTAAAACATTTCATATGCAGTATTCCATCAAAATAAATTGGGAGAGAAATTTGCCTCTATCAAATTCAATTTTTTTTTTTTTGGTCATGAACACAGCATTTTAATCGTTGAATAAGCAAGCAAATCTTTAAAAATGACAAGATTCAAAACATTTGGAAAATGTGATTGGGCATCGTTGCATATTACATATGATGATGGCAATATTAAAAGGGGTAAGATATATAACACACAAAAAGTATAAGTAGATTGGAGATGCACACCCAAATGGGTAGTGCAAAGCTCCTAGAAAGCTTAGAATGACTTACAAAGGAAAAATAATCTTAAAACAAACACTTCAATAATATATTTTAATTGGATTGATTATCTTACAATCATACACGCCTATTTATAATAACACTTCTGATGTACCATGAACTAACCATTAATGTAGCACTCATATCCATAAACTCTAATTAATTAATAACTATACATGTACCTTTCATATACATGTATAGGAACCCAACACACATACATTCATTACATAAATTACCCCATGTGTTTATCCATCTAATTAAACATAAAATACAGTACATTTAACTAGTCTAGATTACATTTCCAAAAATGTTGAAAAATGTAATTTGAATTTTTTAGACTTTTCTAAAGTGTCTAGATTCACATATCTAGGTTCACATGTCTAGGTTCACATGTATTTTGGATTTTCTAAAGTTTAAGTTCATTGTGTGTACATGTGCATGTAGTCTGAATGGGGTTATGTACCTAGGATTTATTATGGTACATGTATACTTATTTATTATGGTTCATGTAATTAGATTTGATAGGTCACATTATACACCTATATATACTCCATGTTTTCTCTATCTCGTATCAAGTCAAGTTCAATAGAAAATTCTTCCTCTAATTTCCTAAAAAAGTAGATATCTCTTCCTTCCATTTTCTAGCAAAGTGGTATCAGAGCCACCATTATTCTTGACTTCAAGGTTTGAGACATGATGACTAGCAATGGTTTATTTTCATTCCAAGACCCTCGTCTCACAAAAGAAAATTATGATAATTGGTGTCTTCAAATGAAAGCTTTGCTTGGCTGACAAGATGTGTGGGATATTGTTGATTAAGGATATACTCCACTCGAAGATGAAGCATATCATTGTCTCAAAGTGAGAAGGATGCTTTGACAAAGACAATGATGAAGGATTAGCAACCCTTATCCTCATCCATCAAGGTTTGGATGAATAAATGTTTTTGAAGGTAGACGATGCTACTATTGCAAAGCAAGCTTGAGAGATTTTGCAGAATTCCCTCCAAGAAGTTGACAAGGTGAAGAAGGTGCAACTCCAAACGTTATGAGGTTGCGAATAAAGGATTTCAAATCCATTTCGGATTATTGCTCAAGGGTGAAGGCTTTGGTGAGTCAATTGAAGAGATATGGTGAAAGAATCAAAGATGTTCGTGTGGTGGAGAAGATTCTTCGCTCTTTAACACCAAAATTTGATTATGCGGTGTGTGTCATTGAGGAGTCAAAAGATCTAGACTTAATGACAATCGAATAATTAGAAGGATCTTTACAAGCTCATGAAGATAAAATTAAAAGGAGACATGAAGAGACTTTGGAGAAAGTCTTCAAATTAAAGGTCTTCTTGAAGAATGATGAAGGTGAAATGAGGGATCATAGGTGAGGTAAAGGACGTGGACATGGTTGTGGCAAACAAGGTAGAGGAAAAGACACTCAAGATAATGCAAATGGTGAAGATAGAAACCAACAACCATAGAGAGGTCGTGTAAGAGGAAGAAGAGCTAAAGGTAGCAATTATAGATCAAATGAAGGAAGGTATGATAAATCTAATGTTGAGTGCTATGATTGTCACAAATATGGTCATTTTTCTTGGGAGTGTCATAGTGCTTCTGTTAATAAGGAGAAAATCAATCTTGTTGGTGACAAACAAGATAGAAATGAATCAACCTTGTTGCTATCATTTAATAATGAAGTGAATGTTGACAAAAGATCATGGGTACTTATACAATGAAGCAAGCAATCACATGTGTGCCTACAAAGAAAGTTTATGGAGATTGATGAGAAAGTGGGTGGATATATTTCTTTTGGAGACTCTTCTAAGATTCAAATTCAAGGTACTATTTTAATTTCTTCAAAAGATGGAAGCCATGTACTTATTACCAATGTTTATTATGTGCCAAAGTTGAAGAGTAATATTTTGAGTTTCAACCAACTTCCGGAGAGAAAGGGTATGTATGTAACATCCTAAAACTTAAGTAGTGTTTAGCAAGGTAATTAGAGTTAATTATGTTTAATAATATAATTAATTAGCTAGTATAATGAAAATATTTGTTAGTGAAATAAATTTGTTAGTTTTAAAAATTTAGTCGAAGGGAAATAAAACTTAGAGTAAAATATGTGTTAGTGATTTTAATTAGAATTAGTGTAAAAAAATAAAAATAAAAATAAAAATGAAAATAAAAATAAGTAAATAAATAAATAAAAATGTTGAATAAGTAAATAAAAATAGAAAATTAGAAAATAAAATTAATATAATGAAAATTGCCAAATGACCATTTTGCCCTTGTAGTTAAATAGTTATGTGTTATATTGAGTGAAGGGAAAAATTGGAATTAAGGCCTCCAGCCCTTCTTCCTCACATAGGTTGTGTTTCCTCCACCTCTGTGAGTGCCGACCACCATTTTTTTGAGAAAAAAAATTTGTATATCTTCAATCTCTTCCAGATCAATTTTAGAAATAGGTTACCCATAGGTTTTAGGGCCTTTTAAACATTTTGGTAAGGTTTTTTTTAATCAAAAGCCACTCTAGGCGTGAGTTTTGGGGGTTTAACCGAATTTTCTTCTCACCGGAAATTGAGAGATTCCAACCACCTCTTGCCGGAATCTTTGTACCAAAAGCTTCATTTCTCAATCCTTTAAAAAACCCAATTGTTGGAATAGAAGATTAGTGAGATAGGTTAGAGATTTGACAAAAAGGACACAAAGGGGATTTTTGGATTTCTGGAGAAATTGTGAAATTTTGGCTCCAATTGAAGGTAAATCATGTTTCCTATGCTTAATTACATTGTATAATGATAAGCATTGTAATATAGAGTTGGAGAATGAAAATTTAGGGAAATTTGTGAGTTTTTGGAATGTGTTTTGATGAAATTATGGTGATAGATTATGAATTGTGATTGTACTTAATGTGATAGATTATAATTTAGTGATTTAGAGGAATTGTGAAGGTTGATTTTATATTTGGTTGAGAGTTAGTAATTTTAATTGGAAAATTTAAGTGGATGATGATATAAATTTAGTTGGAAATTTAATTGTGATGAAAGTTAAAAATAAAAATTTAGGTATTAACCTCTAAAAATCATTTGGGTAAAAATATAATTAATAAACCTATGTTATTAGGAGAAAAATTGCATAAGTATGAAAATAGGTAATAAAAAGGGAGTTTTACTTTACATTACGGTAATGAAATATTTGGTAATATTATTTTATTGTATTACTAGAGGAAGGAACTACTCCGGTTGAATGACAAGAAGCAACCAACCATGGATAGACGTCAACGCAGCGTTTCTGTAAGTGAGAACATATATATATATATATATATGTAAATGCATGAATATATATACATATATTTTATGGTTTGACAATATATTCAAAGATTATATGATTAAGAAATATATTTTATGATTAAATAAGTTTTACAAGTATATATATACATAGATTGATATATATATATATATTACGTTGTTATTTCTTTTGTAATAAATACATACATATTTATACATGTGTTTAAAAGAATGCTTTAATTATGAATTTAAAGTATATATTTATGAATGTGATTATTTTGTGTGAATTCATAAATGCATGATATGTATGTTGGTGACTACTAGGGCAATGAGTATGCTGCCGAGTAGGGTTTAACAAAGTTGGTGACTACTTGGGCGATGATTATGCCGCCGGGTAGGGAGGTTTGACATTGGATATGATTGGTGGCTACTTGGGCGATGTGATATGCAGCCAAGTAGGGAGATTAATTATACTTGGGCGATGGATTATGCCGCCAAGTGATTGGACGATGGTTTATGCCGCCGGATTATTTATGCTTATGCGATGGTTTATGCCACAAAGCTGAGATTATGAATTGCATATATGTGTGTGAATGTATGAAGGGACAATGATTTTCATAGAAAATGTTATTACCCACTCGGTACATGATGATTTGTTCACATATATGTCTGTGACTTTTCACTAGAGATTTAATGGTTAGCTTACCCGCCCGGTATATATATGATGTGTTCATATATATATATATATATATGTTCTGTGGCTTTTCACTGAATGTCCCTCATATATTGTGGTTCATTGCTTGTGTGTACTATTTTAATATTTCAAGACATTTTGACATAAACAGATATATTAATTATGTTAAATATATATATATATAAATATATGAATATTTTGAAATTTGAAAATTTGGAAGATGAACTACTTTCAAAAGAGATTGCATGCATAAACCAATTTTTATATATACGTTATGTATGGAAGAAAATACTACCTTTAAATTTTCCTATTTAGTTTCTACTCACTGAGTATGCAAATACTACCTTTAAATTCTAAAAATATTTCACGTAGGTTCTTGGATATTAACCTTGCTACTGTTTAGTAAGCGCCGGAGCAGCGAGTTAGAGGTAGTAGTAGTGAAATTAGATTGTACTAGAGTACGGGCTAGTAGTGTATTAAATGGTAATATGATAGAAATTTACTCTGTAATACAAATTTTATAATTATATTATGGAGATTATGTATATGGATGTATTGCTGTGAGTTTACTTAATTATGGTAGAGTTTGGTGAGCGGAATGTTGTAGAACTTTGTTTTGGACATGCAGATACATGTAAATAATTTGGGGAATATTCCAAATACAGATCAAACTCTGCCAAAATTTTTATTAAATTTTCTGGCATCTAGGAGTTTGGGCTGTGGAATTGTTAATTATGGTGATTGTTGACTGCTTAGGGACTGAATCAGTGTGATTAAGTCCTGCAAGCAGGACTTGGGTAGTGCGGGTCCTGTCAATGTAATTCACATGAAAGATTGTTGTCTTTGGCTTAGAGATCAAAATTCTAATTTGATTGCTAAGGTGCTTATGTCATAGAATAGAATGTTTGTGTTAAATTTCAAGACCATAGAGGCAAGGTGTTTGAAGGTAACTGTAAATGATGAGGCATGGTGTTGGCACATTTAAACTTTGGCGCACTCAAGGCTTTGGGAGAAGCAAAAATTGACAGGACCCGACCCGCAAAGATCCTGCCTGCGTGACCTAATGTTGCCACTAAGCCACAAGCAGTCATGAAAAACCCGCTAAACAAAAATTTAAAAGGGTAAGAATTAACAGACCGAAAAGCTTCACTACTGCCGAAAATTTTATTAAAAATTTCGGCAGCATTTCGACTGTTTCTAACACTCCCAAAAATGCTAAAAGCTACAAACCTGCAAGAAAACCAATCCTAAAACCAAATTATTCTACCAGCACGCATTTCCACACAATTAGATCACCAAACAGTACGCAACTCAACACTTAAACAAATATATTGTTTAAGTACGGTGTAGCTGCACTCAGTTTAAAACTGAGCTGCCTACATACCCTTTCAACAAGGGATCAAGCTACCTGTAGTTCCGAAAGCATATTTACACAATATGCTACAATCAAACACATACAGCACTTAATCCAAAGAAAATACACAATAAATAAATTTCCACATAATAAAACATAAATTCCACACATCACCCACTAACAAAATTAATATCACAACAATTCATTTACAATTTCAACTAATTTCAACACAATCAACCAGCAACTATTTATCTCACAGTAATTATATGCTTCCGTATACATTTCACAGAACAGTTCCACATCGCGATTAACACACCATTTGGCCCACGCATTTACGTGTTTAATTCACAGGCCAATTATATAATGTATATATATACCAAAACTGTTATTAATAATCCCGAAATCCAACCACACCATCAATTCTATAATTTCAGCACCCAATTCATTCCACAGCAAGCACCAAAACATCACCACACATATCTATATCACCAATTAACAACAATTTCTATTTTAACAATTATTAACACCACAGTTCAAACCGGGTAAATTCCGATATTTATCTATAATAGGCAAATTATATACCGAAACGAAGCTCGCGGAGAGTAGGGTGCAACCGAGAACTTACCTCGTCCAACCGCCGCCGGTGGTTGCCGGAAAATGGCCGGGAAGCGGCGGCTGAGCACCCTCAAATCACGCAGTCCACACGAGCGAGCTTCGAGACGAACGGAGGCCGGAATTGGTTTCGGGAGGTCCAAAATAGGGGGAAAGGACCGGTTTCATCACCGGAAACAGCCGAGATCCGGCGACCGGAGGAGAAACGGCCCTCGCCGGGTCCGTCGTCGTTTCCGGCAAACCGCGGCGTTTCACGGCCAGTCGTGGGTGGGAAAGAAAGAGGAGGTACCGGTGAACCTTTCCCGGGCAGTGGGTTGGCCTGACTCCGCCGGAATCCGGCGAATCGCGAAAGTGCAGCTGACCGGCTTGGCTTGATTTCCGGCGATCTGGGCTTTAATCCGGCGAGTTCTCGGTGCCAAAAGGAAGAGAGGGTCTGCAGCTCCATTTTTCCGGTTAATTTTCGGCCTGAACTGGCCGGAAAACTGCCGTTGCCGGCGAAGGAGACGGCGGCACGGGAACGGTTCGGGCAAGCTGACGCCCAGGGGGGGTGCGCACGTCTCCCCCCTTCCAGACTCTTCTAGCCAGTTTAAAAAAAAGCTGAGGGCATTTTTGTAAATTTCCACCCCTAGCAGAAATTACCAAATTACCCTTTGTACTCTTTCAACCATAACTTCTCGGTTTTAACTCGGAATCGAGCGTGCTGCTAGTCTACGAACTCGTATCGACTAGCTCTACGCAACGGTACCACAGTCAAAACCATAGCACGCTCACACAAAAAGTCAACCCCGAGCCCTTCCTTGGTCAAACTTGGTCAACTCGGTCCACTTTGAGAAATTTCCAATATCTTCTCGGGACGGGGTGTTACAAAAATTGTGCAGGGGATGCCTTTTATTGACCATCCTAATTAATTATGTGAAGCATGCATGTCTCATTGGCAAGCATTCTAGAAAGAGTTTCCCAAAATAAGCCACTACAAGAGCAACCAAGCCACTTCAACTTGTTCATATTGACGTGTGTGGACCCATCAATCCGCCTTTCTTTTGGTAAAACTAAATATTTTATATTTTTTATTGATGATTATAGTAGGAAGTCTTGGGTTTATTTTCTAAAACAAAAGTCTGAGGCATTTGTAGCATTTAAAAATTTTAAAGCTCTGGTAGAAAAAAATGGCTATGAGATTAAATCTTAAGGTCCAAAAGAGGAGGCGAATTCACTTCTAAGGAATTCAATGATTTTTGCAAATCAAATGGAATTTGTTGTCTTTTGACAGTTCCTAGATCACCATAACAAAATGGTGTAGAAGAAAGAAAAAATAGAACAATTCTCAATATGGCTATATGTATGTTGAAAGCCAAAAATATGCCTAAGGAATTTTGGGCTTAAGCAATTTCATGTGCAGTTTATTTGTCCAACAGGTCTCCAAAAAGAATTTTCAAAGACAAAACTCCCTAAGAAGCATGGAGTAGAAGGAAGCCGAATGTTGATCATTTGCTAGTCTTTGGAAGCATTGCATATGCTCATAATCCAAAATGAGAGAGGTCAAGCTAGATGATTGAAGTGTCAAGCATGTTTTTATTAGCTATGATGCACAGCCCAAAGGTTATAAGTTGTACAACTCAAGCAATAGGAAAATAGTTGTGAATAGAGATGTTGAGTTCGATGAAGAAGCTATTTTGACTTATTTCCATATTTTGGAGAAGAAGATCAATAGCTCGTGATGTCGATGCAACCTCATTCTCCAACTCACGTTGCCTTAAACTTTGATGAAGTTGTAAAATACAAAATATGAGGAGAATTCGTGAACTTTATGATGAAACTGAGGAGATTACTAGCATTGATATTAATGATTTGTTTTGTCTCTTTGCTGATAGTGAACCTATAAACTTTGATGAAGTTGTAAAATACAAAATATGAAGACAAGTTATAGAGGAAGAAATTGATTCCATAGAGAAGAACAACACTTAGGAACCATCACATCTTCCTAAGGGTCATGAAGCGATTGTTGTCAAGTGGGTGTACAAGGAAAAGAACAATGTTGAAGGAGGTGGAAAGATACAAGGTGAGGCTCGTGGCTAAAGGTTACAAGCAAAAATAGGGAGTTAATTATTATGAAGTTTTTGCACCTGTTGCTCACATGGATACAATGCGTTTGCTTATATCCTTATCTTCATTGACAATAATCCTAATATGTTTAAAGAATTCAAGAAGACTATGTAACTTAATTTTGAGATGACTGACATAGGGCTCATGTCTTCGAATTTGGGCCTGGAAATGAAACAAATGGAAGATGCACTTTTATCTCTCAAAAGGTTATGCAAAGGAGATCTTGAAAAAATTCGATATGCTTGGCTGCAATCCCATGATCACACCCATGGATTGTTGGATTAAGTTGTCAAAGTTTGTTACTGGAGGGAAAGTAAATCCCACTTTGTTTAAAAGTCTTGTGGGTACTTTGAGATATTTGAATTTTACGATACCTGATATTCTCTTTGCAGTGAGAGTAGTAAGTCGGTTTATAGAAGCTCATACCTCCATCCACATGCAAGTTTCTAAAAGAATCCTTCATTACCTAAAAGGTACATGATGTGATGAAATTTATATATATTTTATGTACCTTAATACTTGATTTGAGCATGTTTTATTCACTTAAAATGGATTAATTTGTATTTTTCTATGTTTTAGGTGGATTTGAGCTTAAATAGATGAAAAATGAAAAAACGGTGGCAAAATCATAATTAAATAGAAAAAATGAAGAAACAGTGACAAAACCGTAATTAAGTGGACATTGGCAGCAAGGCAGTGCAGCCCAGGTGCATTGCGCAGGCGCCTGGCCAGCTGCCTGGGTGGGCACGAATTTGGTCATTTTTGTGCGATTTTATCAGTTTTAGCCATAGGTTTTAGTATAAATATGTTTTATCATTGTTGTAAAGAGGGGAGCCGACTTTTAGACAATTTTTACCATTAGAATTTAATTTTTCTCTCAAGTTTGTGCTTCTAATATTATATTAGTTATGCAATTGTTAGACTTATTTTTATTTCAATCCAATTTAATCATTCAGTTTATGTTCTTCTGTGTTTATTGTTTATATTTTCAATTTCTCATAATTATAATTTGAATCTGTTATTTTTATGTGAGATTGGATTATTGCTAAATTGAATTCTCAATCGTATTGGGTTTTTAATAATTAGTAGTAAATAGACTTTAATGGTTATGATCTCAGTTTCTGTTAATTGTCTATGAAAAATATAAATTAGATTAAAACTTTGCAACGTTTGTAGAGTTTGTCTTTATTGGGCTTTTCTCTTGTTCTTGATTACTTTCGGAGATAAATCCAGGTCACGTTGATTCTAGATTTAATTTCAGAATTTATAACTAATTCATAATCATATATGGATTAGTTTATTTTAGTGAGAAATATAGAATAATTAGGCCGTGCCAATTATTTATGCCAAACTGAATGAAAAATTGGAATTTTTATGTCTATGATCAATTGTTTACTAGTCTTATAAATTATTATGATTTCAAGAATTTCTCTTATTGATTTCTTTTCAGTATTCACTAGTTTTAATTTAATTTAGATTATTTTGCAAGCAATCTAAAACCCCCCATTTTTATATTTTTAGTTTAGTGTTTTACTATGGTAGAATTTAAATTGGAATTCAACAGAGTCTCTGTGGATTCGACCTGGACTTACCACTACTATAGTTATGGTAAATTCAGTATTATAATTTTGGTGTTTCCGACACATATCAGTACAATTGACTTTGGATTATTTTATTCTCCATCTAATGATTTCAAGCTTGTTGGATTTTGTGATAGTGATTTTGCTAGAGATAGAAATGATATAAAGAGTACACCGGTTCTGTATTTTTTTATGGCAAATAATGCAATCACATGGAGTTTTAAGAAGCAACTCATCGTCACATTGTCTTGTGAATCTGAATATGTGGCAGTAACTTTTTGCGCTTATCATGCTCTTTGGCTTAGAAGATTGTTGATAGAACTTCATTTTCCTTGAGAAGAAGCCATGAAGATTTTCATTGATAACAAGTCTGCACAAGCTCTTGCTAAGAATCCTGTCTATCATGATCGAAGCAAGCATATAGATACAATATATCATTTCATTCGAGAATGCATTGCCAAAAAGGAAGTGGATCTCAAGTATGTGAAGTCTCATGATCAAATTGCGGATATTTTTACAAAGCTTCTCAAGTTTGAAGATTTTGAATGGTTACGTGCTAGTCTTGGAATGCAAAAGAAAATTGCAAATTAAGGTGGAGTGTTGAAAAATATAATTTGAATTTTCTAAAATTTTCTAAAGTGTCTAGATTAACGTCTAGGTTCATACGTCTTTTGGATTTTCTAAACGTTTAAGTTCATTGTGTGTGTATGTACTTTGAATGGGGTAGTTTATGTACCTAGGATTAATTATGGTACATGTATACTTATTTATTATGGTTCATTTTTTTTTGGTAAATTATTTATTATGGTTCATGTAACTAGATTTGATAGGTCACATTATACACCATTATATACTCCATGCATTCTCTTTTTGGAATCAAGTCAAGTTCAATAGAAAATTCTTCCTCTCATTTCCTAACGAAGTAGAAATCTTTTCCTCCCATTTTCTAACAATATAAACTTGTTAATGTTTGTACCAATTTTTTCGGTCTAAAACAATAGAGATCATAATGTTTAAAGAAAATACATATATTCCAAATTGATTGAAAAGAAAAGTCAGTTGCGTGATAGCAAGTATAAATATTAGGCATTGATTCCACATTGGAAAAGTAAAAAAAAAATGGATGGCTGTATGTTGAAGGCTAGGCACCTTGGAAAAGACGCCTCAGGATCTATTACAGTACAATTATAGTTTTATTTGTTTAGCAAAATGTTGGCCCTTAGGCAGCCTGCAATTAAATATGATCATATTATTGTTAAGCACACCCGCCTATTCAAAAACACCCAACATCAAGAATAAAACATATAAATATAGAGCCTATAAATAATTGTTGTGAATGTTTCATTACAAATGGCTATGAGTCTCTAGCTAGCTTATATTGGATTACTATCTCCATTCCAAAATATTAAATTTCTAGCATAGCGTGCCCATGTGTATATCTTCCAATATCAAATCATAATATGTACTTCCCTATAAGGTTTGGGACAGGCAATGGATATGAGATTGGTCCTTGCATAGTGCTCTGTGTATACACGGGTCTGGAATGAGTCTTATTCATCTTTTCCTAGTAAGTTTTTGGCCATGCATATCTACTTAATTAATATTTATCTGCACCTAAACATATATAAATTACAGAAGGAAATGCTATATACTCATTAAATAGTGGTAAGTTTTCAGCACCATGAATATATAATTGGCAAATCTCAATACAAAATAATGCAACCGCTTTGCGGGCCACTACGTTATACGAAAACATATTAGTACCGAATTGATTTCCAGCCCTCCGAATTGATGATTGAGCGATTCCTTGGAATTCTTTCAATTCCATCTCCATGTGATCAAGTCCTTTTCAACATTTTCTTCAGTCAAAGCATATCTTCCAGAGAAGCACATCCTAGCAAATATTCTGCAGCACATATTAGGCCAACATTTCATTGATGCATGTCCATGAAAATAAATGTGGGGCAAGTAGATCTGACAATGTTATGTCGGACTATATTGGTATTGCAATTCTTTTATTTAAACACCAATAATTAAGTTTTTATGTTAGAATATTTAAACTTAAATTCGTCTATATATTAAATTATTATATAATCTGTTAACAATATGCTAATTTTTTTAACTCAATTATATATTTTATTTTTAAATAAATCAAAAAAATAATTAATACATAATTATATATGTTTAATTAATGCTTAGTAATACAGAATAATAATAAAATAATTGTATTTACAAAATTAAATATTATATTTGATAATAGATTAACTAAAATATTACATATAAAAAATAATAATATTGAGTAACATCGACTAATAAAATATTCTTATTAACCTGTTAATCGGGCTTTCATTGAGTTACTCCTCAACTTGAACTTTCTTTTTGTGTCTGTGACCACGATTGAGCAAAAACGTGAGAATCAAATTATCTGTAACTGCTTTGAAAAAGGATTCAAAGAAAAAAGGACAGAGCAGAAAGGAAAAAAGAAAAAGGCATGAAAATGACCATGATATTATTCTCTAGCTACCTCCTATCTAGCTCACTATCACGTCTAGGTTCACTGCCAAAATTTTTAATCACTCAAATTTCTTTCCTGTTGAGGGAAGCAGAGAATTGACTAAAACGCAGCTAACGAAAACAGATGCGCTCGCTATAAATTGCCAAAATGGGCAGGTCAATTACTCCATTAGGAAAACAATACAAGTATACACAATGAAATATCAAAGCGTGTCCCCTTTCATTGGGAATAAAGTGGCATTTTATTCTGATTTTGTAGTATAAATACATGAATATGAAATGGAAATGCATAAATATGGAATTCAGTGGATGCCTAAAAAGAAGAGAGTCGGGTGTCTCCTGGAGTTCCTCTGAATGCTTCAGTAGTGGGCCGGGTTTCTTCCTTTGAAGCCCACCTGAACTGAAGTGTTTGGGGGAACTCCGGCTGTCAACTGACTAATCAAATCAATATTAATTACTCGCCGGACATCGTAGTCCACTATCTTTATCTCTTTCGCTTTATTTTATCATATCAATCAATGATTAATTTCCTTCCATGATGATATTAATTCCTGCCATTTTTTTTTTCTTTTGGTTAGGAAATCTTAATAAATTACTCACATTTTCCTACCTCCTCAAAGTCAGGAAGGCCTCAATTTTAGATTTTCCTCAATATAGTAACTTGTATTAATAATCTTTATTCATTTCTTTTTGTATTTTTTTTCTCTTGGAAAATGTAATTATTGTACATTTAAATATATGCATATAAGACGCTTTAGATATATTATTGGAATTATTTATCCGTTTAAAGCTTAGTCTTATTGGATATAGTATAATTCAATCGAGTCCTAATATTGTACATTCCCACTATACTGTAAAAGCTTAAACTATATATCCGTGCTCTATTTCCGTGCGTATCTGTATACCAATCATATATCTGGCTCTAATTCATATTGTACTATATATATAGGTGCAGGTGGATGCTTGTACCATTGTCCCACTAATTAAGTTTTCAAGATTATTAAGTTATATATATATATATATATATAATCGGTAAACTAGCCCAGTTGCCGCAAACTAATCTGGAATCTATACATGACCGATCAATCGAAGGTGGTCTAGCATTAATATCAAGTTCCAATGCATTCCACTTGTATATAGAAAAATTCTACCATCAGCATGTTTTGATTGAATTTTCTTCAGTATTATTATTGAAAAGTTGTTATCAGAAAAAATTATAATGCCGATATTTGCATTATTTTAAAATGTAAATCGTGGTTAATTATAATCTATTATTAGCGATGACTTCATCGTTAATATTCTATTTTAACAATGAAATCGTCGTTGATAATAGATTATTAGTGACAATTATATTTTAAAATGATGCAGATATCGCATTATTGTGGATTACTTATATATTAATATTTTTATAGTGTGGATAATCTGTAAATTTTTAAAATGCAAATATTCCTATAATAATTTTTTATTATTATATTATATATTTATAATATCTATAATTACAAATGCAATCTGAATATTACTTAAACAACCATCCTGACCTGTTGTCTTTGTGGATTAAAATGTATACATATTACAGGTTTGTTTCTCTCTGCATGTATTCCTCAAAATAATTAATAAAGTGATCCTATGCTAGCTTCTTGATATTAAACATTTCAACAAAAAATGTCTGTCAAGTATTTATTTTAGTTTATATATATACTTTCAGTTTTATGATCAACCCAATTCATGCATCTGCATCCTTTATATATATATATATATAT